>JANSTW010070385.1:0-10372 GCA_027564275.1 Diadocidia ferruginosa | reverse complement strand
TTTTAATATTTCGGTTTTGTTTACCCACCTGTAATTAAACTATATTTTTACTGTAGTTTATATAGTAATAGGAGGCAGCTAAAATAGCGCGTTATTTATGATATATATCTACCATGTTTTTTAAAAGGGTTTTTTTTGCTAAAGTTAAATTTCTCCATATCTATAAATATAATTATAAGTATTTTGTTGAAATAAAAAAGCTCTTTATATAATTTTGATCATATATTTTCATATGTATCCATAACATACATTTGAAATCGTCATTTAGGGAGCAAAGTTTTATCACTCAACATTTTTTCTATAATAAAATTATATTTTAAATTCTTAAAAAAACCAAACACAATAAACGATCAATATTGACCTACAAAATTATGTTTACCATTTTACTATTATAATACGTTTTAGAATTATATTTATTTATATTGTTTGGTGTTTGTTTATGTGCGATAAATGTTTTAATATTTTGTTTTTGTCCAAAAATAATTTAATGTTTTTAGGTTAAATTGTATAAATTTTTCTTCTATGTATAGCAAAAGTAAAACGAGTGTCTTCTTATAAAAAATATACTGGGTATATTTGTCAATAATCATATCACACCCGTAAATAAAATGTCAAAATGTTCGCACTTGTATATAAAACTATCGAATTTGCAAATTCATCAAAAATACATTTATTTAAAAACGAAAACCATCAGATACTCAAATTTATTGCATGCAATATTTTTTATATAAAATAGTCGTTTTTTTTCTTTCTCTCTGATACAAATTTTAGTATGCATGACACGTCGGATTCACGCTCATTGTCCGATTCATTGGACAATATACCGTCAAATGTATTTGGACCAGAGGGAATTGTGACAAGATTCACCTTACCGCTTTCCTATGGCCGTAAAGAAGCAAGACAAAAGCGAGTTGGGTAATACAAACAAAAAAAACTAGAGCTAGATGAAAATTTTGAAAACAGTTTTAGAAATTCGAAAGAATTTTTGTTTTAAATTATATTGTTCAATATTTGTATAAATGTAGTGATTTAGTTGAATCGTTAATCATCAAAAATAATTACCACATGACGAAATTCATTTAGAACCATTTAAAAAAGTCCATTGAATTTACACTCACACACACACTCGACAAGATAAAAATTTGGAAAATGTCATTTACTATTTAATATATTTATAGATTTATAGATTTGATCATCTTTTTAGAATACTTTTTTTTACTAAGCACTTTAAAAGTTAATTATTGCACTTTTTCAAATATTTTTTTATTTTTAAAATTATCCTATTCATATATAATATTATATATGCGCGGGAAAGGTTGAATGCAATGGGTCTCTGGAAAAAGATTGTAAGTGTACTTACCATACTTTTGAGTTATTACCAGATTTGAATTCCCAGTACCAAACTACATAATATACTGAGTAAAATTCATTTTTGTATTAGCCAAATTGATGAAATTATAACGATTTTACTAATAAAAAATGTATAGCGGCTTATGGAAAACCAAAACTTTAAATCGATTTTCAGTAAAAACCACTTTTGGACGTTACAATCTTTTTCCAGGGACCCACTGAATGGTATATTTAAGTTCAATTCTTTCAGAAATTATTGCAACTAAATTAGTTCGGTTGAGATTTCTAATATAAATTTCTAGCATACAATAATTGTAGACCAGAAATTCATTTAACAAAATTAGAAAGAGGTTTTTTTTGGAAAAAATTGATTAAAGAAACGATTGAGACCATATAGTAGAGGTTAGTTTTTTGAGTTGACAACAAAAAATTGGCAGGCTTGGACTTAATTTATTGAATTCATCAGATTTTGGACAAACTAAACAAATTCTTTTTTATGTTCTTTCGAATTAAACCCTAAAAACTTGAAAGTTTTCAATTATATTGTTTTAAAAATCTTGCAAAATTAAATTTAACCATTTTAATATTTTTTTCCAATTCTCTTCTATTCTGATAATTTGCAAAAAAAAAATTACTCGTTTCGAGAAATCTATAACTATAGGTACACTTCTTTCAATTTTATTTCACTTTACATCTCAAGAAATTGTATAAAAAAATCGAATTTATCCTATAAATTTTAATTAAATAGAATTTTGTCCAACTTTAAAATGTTTATGATAACATTTAAATGTCTTCTTATCGGATATATACAATAATATTATAGTCGAATGTTTTTGATGATAATTTAATACAATTCATCATTTTATCTTTAACCCTTTAACGTACACGCGAATGGTTGTATTAAAAAAACTCTTTTCGGATTTTAAATCATTTTTTGAATATTATGAAAATATTTTTTTTTTAGCAAATACAAAAAAACGTAAAAAAAATTTCTTTTAAAAATTCCAGGTTATTTTTTATATTTAAGGCTCAAATGAAAATTTAATTTATTTTATATATTATTCTAAGTTAGCGTCATTTAAGCACAAGTAACTTATATTATTATACACGTCTCTTTAAATAATGCAAATGTATATAATTAAAGCCCTAATAAAAATAATTCTTTCTTAGCTGAAGGTTTTTCGCAAATATATGAATAGGATAAACCTCAAAAGTATAGTATAGTAGCTTTTCTTAAATATTTGATTAAGCCTTATTTATTTTTATTTGAAAAATAACAAATTTATTTCCCCTGCAATAATTCCTGCATCTGCCGTTTTTGAAAATTTAATATATAGTTGCCTATTATTCAACAAATAAAAAATAGATTTTCCTTACCATTTTACCAAAACCCCAAAAAAAAAACTCTTTCATAAAAATACAATAATTTAACAAAATTAATAAAATTGCGAATGTTTTATAAATACAAACATACATTTTTCTATTGTCATTTTCATATAAATTAGAAACATTTCCATTCGAATCATTTACAGTTCATCACCCGATTCATTAACTGCTGATCGTAGTGACAAATCAACGGCCGGTTCACCGTCACCGGTGGCCCTGTACAAATTGGTGGTGCCGTTGCTGCGCTGTGAGGTTGCGGACGTTCGTGATGCAGCCGTCAATGCGCTGGGATTGATTAATCATGATGCTCTAAAGTAAGTTAAGGGGGTGCATGCTTTTTTGAATTGTTTTCCCTGAATTTTATGGAAAAAAAATTATTTAAATTTTATAAAATAATAATATTTTGCACATTTTTTTTTAGATTAAACCCTTTTTTTATTTAAGAGTATAGTTTTAATTAATACCTGCTGTAAATTTGTTTCAATTAATTCAGCTCAATATTTTCGTTGATTTTCTTGGCTTTTTTTTTAAATTTCTATAAAAATTTAAATAAATCGAAATTGCGCTTGTTAAATAAAAACGCAAAAAGACGATTTTTTGTCTTTCCCGCAGTAAAAAATAATACCAAACATGGATTATTGTCAGGCGAGAAATTTATACATATTTTATTACCGCATAGCAACAATAAAGTCAGCCATATTTCTCTATGGTATGCAAAGTGTTTGCCTTTTTTTCTTTATTTAGATTTTAGCAATTTTTACTTTATTATTTTGAAAGAATAACTTCTACATTAAAATTTTCGCTTAAGCCTATATAGTTGTAATGATTGAATGATTGTATATCATTACATTTGGCGCCCAACAAAACAAAACATACAACATAAAACAACTGATTTAGCGGCTAATACTATTATTAGGTTCATCACATAGTGGCTACATATGAACTTTTTTTTGGCACAATATAAATTAAAGTTTTGTTCGTACTAATACTTATAATATTTACAAATTTCGAGATCCCTTTGAGACTTTGGTTTAAGAAACATGTCTTAAAAAATATTTTCTTCCTAAATTTTAAAATATTTATTTTATAGTTTTTCGTAATCTCTTTTTGTTGTTTGTTTTCGTTTAAACATTTAAATAATTTCCATTTTCTTGTCATCAACCTACAGGGACCTAATGGATGAATTGGTTATTTATATACGTGAGGCTGTTGATCGTAAACAAGAAAATATGAGGCGACGACGACGACGTGATGCACTGAGATTGCAGTTGGTTAAAGTTTTGGAAAATATTGCAGCAAATTGTACATTTGGGATAAGGTAAAAAAAAGTTGAAGAAAAATTTATTTTATTTTAGTTTTATATATTATCTTCTTTCAACTTACTATACATAATTCTGCAAAATTAGGTATATAAAAGGTAAAAATTATGTCCTTAGTGAATTAAGGGTTTTTTCTTGTCATGTGGACTATTTTTAGAATTTTGAGCAGAATATTTTTTGTTATATTTCAACATAAATTTAAAAATATGCAATAAAAATAAAAAAAATTCTATTCCATTTTATAAGAATATAACAAAAATATAAAAGTAGAGACTGGAAACACACTTTAACTAATTTAATACATATAACATTTTAAATATTTGCTTAACATCATAATCACAGTAAAAAATAATTTCAATTAGTTACTTCGGCGCATATTAACAACAAAAAAGTATAATTTCTACAGTAAAATTGCAAATTCCATATAAAACTAAAACTGCCATGAACGATCTGTAAATTATGTCTGATTTTTCGTCGGTTTTTTTTTATTAGTTTTGTAGCAAGTCGAAAATCTAGAAAAAAATAAAAATGGCCACCTTAATGTACATTGTACAATGTAATTGGATATAATTTCACTACACATATAATAAAATAACTTAAACACCTATCGATCTCAATTCATTATAATACAATTTCTATAACGCGACATTAATCTTAAATTTAATTTTGATAAACTTAAAGCTGCGTTTTTTAAAGATGATTATTAATTACCTTAAGTTTTTTTTTCAAAGTGCAACCTTTAATCCCTTGAAAACTTATATATAAACATAATGCATTTATAAAATATAAATTGAAAATATAAATTAACTCTATATAAATGAACTAAATTTCCTTTATACACCTTTTATACTATAGATTATGTATATAACGATGAACTTAATATTCTATATCTTATGAAAGTTATACATTAAATCTAAATTTCATTATAAACTTTAAATATACTTTAATAATATTTAACTTTCTTATAAAATATAAGCAGCACATACTGCGTGTGTAGGAAAGATTTGCAAGCTTTCGCATATACAGGGGATTTTCTATTTTAATTACCATACTTTACCAGCATACTTGCTAAAATGAATGAAGTTTTGATATACTTATAGAATATTTTAGATTAAGGGAACCGTCCTTTATTTTGACAAATATTTAAAATTAAAATTACATTTGATCTTTTGAAGTTTTGAGTATGTGTTTCATACTGGTTTTAAGTATGGAATCGGCTTTCTTTTTCTCTATTTATCATAATTGTTAAAATTTAAAAAAAAATCCAAATAAGTAGTAACTTGAATTTTTTAAGTATACATGTATAATACTTGTTTTAAGTAAGAACTGACTTAAAGCACACCAATATTTCACTGTTTTTGATTTTATAATTTTATTTTTAGTTTTCCAAAACTACAAACAATTTATATTTTATTTTGACAGATTTTTTTGTGAACTTTGAATTTTTAGTATGTTCTACTTACTTGTTTTAAGTGTGATTTTTTCTGATTTATCATGAATTGTTAATTTTAGTATGATTAAAATGAACAACTTCAAGTATTTGAATTCTAAATTCATGTATTTTCTAATAATTAATAACTAAGGATGTGCTTCCCAATTAATTTACATATTTTAAATAGTTACTTAAAATTACATATTTTTTAATCCATACTTAAATTAAGTATGTTTACATCTTATATAACAAAAATTTTGGTTTTTTTTCAAAGTCCATTTAATTAAATTTACGTCTTATTTGCACATAGCTTTTCATGCAATTACAGCATATTATGCTCTTTTGCGAATACTAACTTTAAGTATTTTATTACCTGCATATATGTATACTGATTGAAGTATATAGCTTAACTCAAATATTTAAATTAATTTTTTTTCTTCAAATATTTTTTTCAAGTAGCAGATGTTTGTAAAAAAAATCCTAAAATATTATTGTTTACAAACATTTTTTTTCCTTAAATATGTCCATAGGGTATCCTTAATATATGTGGCGGCATTGAAATAAAAGTATTAGATTAATCAAAATA
Organism: Diadocidia ferruginosa; assembly: GCA_027564275.1. NCBI lineage: Eukaryota > Metazoa > Arthropoda > Insecta > Diptera > Diadocidiidae > Diadocidia > Diadocidia ferruginosa. Next base: position 4,299 of record JANSTW010070385.1, on the reverse strand, counting down.
AGCTTTTATCATAGACTTTTATGTATTATATATAAGCAAACTTAACAATCTCCCGTCATATTACATGAGAATACGTTTCTTTCCCTTGCAAATATTATATAGTTTAGTAAAATATTTATATAAAATATAAATAATGTGCGTATTTATAAGGTCGTTGAGAGTAAGAAAAATAAAGCAGCTTAACATAATACTATTATAGTACTACGTATAGGTACACATAATATTTATTTATGTTGTCTCGAAACTTTTCTCGACTCAAACGTACATATAGATATTTTTAGTTAGAACAACAGATGTTTTAGAAAGAATTTTTTTTTAGAATATTTTTTGTTTGTTTATCTTTAAGTCAGTTACTGCAGAAGTTTTCGGTACTTTTTATATCTCATTATATTAAAAAATGTCAATTTTTCACAAAAAAATGCTTAATATCCTTTACCTGTTATACGATAAGCAATATATAAGCATTCTCCATTTATAGAGTGACGACAAATTTCCATATAAAAATTCGTTTACTTTATCATATATTTACATCAGCTAACCCACCAAATCGTCAGAATCTCTTAATTGTTTTCTTGAAACAACCTTAAAAAATAATTAATCAAATTTAGATCAAATCAAAAAAATATTTTGATTCTTTCAAAACCAATTTGATTTGTTCAACACCAATTTGGTTAAATCAATTTAATATTTTGATCGAATAAAAATTTAGTAAAATCGGAATCTGATCGAATGAAATTTTAAGCGAATCAAAAATATTTTTAAATTTATCAAAATATGATTTTATGAAATTTTGATTTGTTAGAAACCAATTTTATTAAATCAATTTAATATTTTGATCGAATCAAAATTTTATAAAATCAATTAAATATTTTGATCGAATCAAAATTTGATAAATTCAAAATTTTATCAAATCAAATTTTATCGAATCAAAGCAAAATTTTTGTTGATTCGATCAGAATCTGATTTTATAAAATTTGTATTTGTTAAAAACCAATTTTATTAATCAATTTAATATTTTGATCGAATTAAAATTTGATAAAATCAATTAAATATTTTGATCGAATCAAAATTTGATAAATTCAAAATCTTATCGAATCAAAACAAAAAAAATTTTGATTCGACCAGAATCTGATTTTACCAAAATTTGATTTATTAATCAATTTAATATTTTGATCGAATAAAATTTTGATCGGATCAAAATTTGATAAATCCAAAATCTTATCGAATGAAATTTTATCGAATCAAAACAAAAAATATTTTGTATTCAATCAAAATCTGATTTTATAAAATTTTGATTCGTTCAAAACCAACTTGATTAAATCAATTAATTATTTTGATCAAATCAGGATTTGAAATCAATTTAATATTTTGATTCGATTCGATCAACATTTTATAAAATCGAAAGCAGGCCTAGCGCCGCAAAATTCCCGAGTAGAGTAGGAAGGGGAAGAATTCCATATATTTTCCAATCAACATCTTATAGAATCCAAATCAAAAATATTTTGATCAGATATTGTCAAATTTTGATTAAATCAATTAAATATTTTGATCGAGCCAAAATCTGATCGAATCAAATTTTGATCGAATTAAAATCAAAAATATTTTAATTCGATCAGCAACTGATTTTATTAAATTTTGATTTGCTGAAAACCAATTTGATTAAATCAATTAAAAATTTTGATTGAATCAATATCTGATCGAATCAAATTTTTATCGAATCAAAATTTTATCGAATCAAGATCAAAATCGAATCACGATCAGAATCTGATTTTATCATATTTTGATTTCGTTCATAACCAATTTAATAAATCAATCACGATCAGAATCTGATTTTATTAAATTTTGATTTCGTTCATAACCAATTTGAATAAATCAATAATCAAATATTTTGATCGAGCCAAAATCTGATCGAGCCAAAATCTGATCAAATCAAGATCAAAATCGAATCACGATCAGAATCTGATTTTATCAAATGTTGTTTCGTTCATGACCAATTTGATTAAATCAATTAAATATTTTGACTGAATCGAAATCTGATCAAATAAATTTTGAGCGAATCTAATCGAATCAAAACCTGATCTAATAACAATAAAAAAATATTTTAATTCGATCAAATTTTGATTTGTTCAAATCCAATTTGAATATTCATTTGTTATATCAATTAAATATTTTGATCGAATCAAAATTTGATAAAATCAAAATCTGATCGAATCAAATTTTGATGTGAAAGCCAATTTTATCAAATCAATTAATTATTTTGATCAAATCTAAATTTGATCGAAATTCAAAATTTGATCGAATCAACTTAAAAAATATTTGTCTAAATATTTACCTTATTTTCTGTCATCTATAGTTGGTACTTGATACCGCTATTCGTATTCTAAAAAAATCTTTAAATATCGTAACTCTGAAAATGTAGTAATACTAGATAATATTATGATTTGCAAATTATATTTAAATTTATTCATTAAAAAAATATGAATTTATATTTTTCTGATTATATACCTATACAGCTCTTGTGTCATTGAAAGGGAAACGATGTCTTTGCATCCAACATTTGTGGAATATATTGAAGGCGCCCGTCTATATTTGGAAGCGGAAACGGATAAAGAAAATACAAGTATACGAGAAGTGAAAAAGCATTTCTGTGATTTTATACGAATTATGATAAAAAGTTTTTCACGTAAGTTTTTTTTCTCTCTGCGTCTGTTTGCCCAAATTTTGGGCATTAAGACAGCAACCGCAAATGGATTTTAGATAATATGATAATTTTTTTCTTCTATTAATTCAGTTGAAAGTTGTGCCACCTTATTATCGTGTGATCTGAAATTGAAATTATTCCATTTGTTTGCAACTTGGGGTGGGCCATACACCAAACCACTGGGCATTGGATGTCATAATTGTAGCAATGTAACAAGCTGTGCTGAAGAGGGAAAATTACAATTTGGAGCGTTGTGGGTGAGTGAAGATATTGCGTGCGGTGGGAGGCTTTTCAATTTATTTAATTTTTTGATTGAATAGAAAATTGTTTTATTTTTAATTGTTTTAATCTTTAATTATAATACTTAATTTTTTTCTTTATAGGCCATGTCAGCCATTCTTTGCTGTGGACCATGCTTTGATCCAAATTATTTGTCTGAAGAGGGCATCATATATCCTTGGTTGGACATGATGCTAACGTCTCAATATGATAATGTAAGTACCCTTTATATACAATAATAATTAAAACTATTTCAAAGTTTTTTTTGTGTATAAATGATTTTAAAATTTAACGTGATCTTGAAAAATAGCGCAGAAGAAAACTTTTTCCTTTATAATGCAATTTATTAAAAGTTTTTACGAATCGTCTTTTTCGTTTTTATTGTTTTTAACCTTTCTGTTGCAAACAAAATTAAATTATATTAGTTTTGTTTTCAACAATGCGTAACTTATGAATAGTATTGTTGCCAAATTGAATTAGGTTTTTTACTTTGTTTGAAAATGTGAAAAAAATATAGATAAAGAAATGTTGAAGAAATTTCCAATAAAATATTACAATATATTTAAAAAAATTAGTGCGACAATAAGACAATAAGACAATAAAACAAAATGCATTTGAGAAATGTTTATCAAGGGAATTATTATGGGTAATTGGTTATACGCTTTTGCATTACGATAATCGCGTACTTGCCGAGTTTATCAGATACTTTCCTTTGGGATTCTGTATAAAATGTAAATAAAATGATTTTCTTTAATTTTTTTTATATAAATAATTATAGAAGATATAATAATAATTTAGTCGTACAGAAATGCACGCGGATTATTGTACAATTTTATATTTTTCGAAATCGTGAGCTTTTTTTTAAATCAATATGGCAGCCACAATATCCAGGATAAAACGCATGTTTAAAAAAAAGATATTTCATATAAAAACAGTTACAAACATAACAAAAAAAATATTTGTAGCGATATAAATGCAACCTACGCATTTGTACATATGTTCTTTCAATATTTATATAATATTTTTAAGAGAAAAAAATGGTGGACGAAATATGGCGGATCCCAACATCAAATATAAACAAATTCGCCCGGTTTTTTTCGCCCCTGAGCGGCTTCACTCTTAATGTTCATAAAAATTAAGTTAAATAAAAAATATATAAAAATATAGTTGATGGTTAATATTCCTCTAACTTCTAGACCCTGGGAGGAGTAAATTTTTGCCAAACATGGTTTATTGGAAAAATCTCTTCTGATCTACGCTCATGAAAAAAAAAGTTTTATTATCAAATTGAGATTTGATAAACTTTTTAATTAATTAGT
>JANSTW010070374.1:0-10373 GCA_027564275.1 Diadocidia ferruginosa | reverse complement strand
AGATAGAAAAAAGGGTAAAATGGTCCCTATGCTCCCTCGCTTTGGAGTAAAGGACACGATGATGATGATGATGAATCATATAATCATCTTTTATTGCGGACGGACACATTAGGTACTGGAATCCAAAACACGGCTCCATATAAAAGTGGAAAACGTTTTGTACATTTTTTGAGTCTTTAGCAAAGTTGAAGTTAGGAATTGGTGCATTTTACAAAAAGAAACTCCTTTATTTTCTTTTTTGAGGAAAAACTTTTTTTTTCGTAAAATTTTTGAATTGCAAGGATCTTTTGAAACTGCTATATCTTAACGTCCATATTAATTATTTGAAATTAAATTTTCAAATCACACATATTATAATTAAAAGTAAAAAAGTGTCGAAAAAAGTCAAAATTTCCAAAAAAAATCAAAGAGGAATAGTTGTTTCATTTAAGTTTTCGGTCACATAAAAATAATCAAAATTTATTTTTGTTTTAAATCAATCAAGAAACTAACGTTTAACAATTTTTGGTTTTATAGTATGCTGAAAAAAAAAAAAATTTCAGTCTAAAATATCGAGTTTAATAATTTGTGCGCATGCTAAAATGTACAAATTTAAAGATAAATCATATGAGAACGTATGTAGGTCTTTGATTATATAAGTAACTAATTATTTATTAATTAATTAATTACTTATACACACAACAAGATTTTCATTGATTTTTGTATCGGCTTATGATCAATTATAAGTTGTAAGTGATTTGCAGTTTTAGGATTGCATTTTGGGTCACTATAGGTCAAAGGTGAAGGAGATCTCCCATACGATTTGTCTTCTAAAAATGACCGAAAAATTTGAGCATATAAAGAAAGTTTTTTACCTGTAAACGAATTTGGATAAATTTTGCTAAGAATGAGTTTTAAGTGGTCCCATATTTTAGTATTGTATTTGGGGTCACTAGGTCAAAAGTTAGCAAAGGTTCCTATACGATTTTTTTAAACTTAAAATGGAAGAAAAATACGGGCATATAGAGAAAAGGTTTACCAGTAGACGGATTTGAACTAATTTTCGTAGATGTGAGTTCTTAGTAGTCATATACACTAAGATTGTATTTGAGTTTTCTAGGTTAAATTTTAAGGGGAGCTCCTGTACGATTTTGTTTAACTAAAATGGACGAAAAATATGAGCATATATAGAAATTTGTTTACCAGTAAACGGATTTGGCCAAATTTTAGTAGGAGGTTAGATTTAAGTGGTCCTTGAATTTTAGATTATATTTGGGGTCTCTAGGTCAAAGGGAAAGTTATTAATTCCTAAATTTACTTAAATTTTGTTCATACAAGAAATTATATTTTTTAAAGAACACTGCATTTGGTTAGCTCTACAAACATGAGTAATTTCAAAGCTGTACAAAACTTTTTGGACGTGTTGCGATAATTCCTGAATTAACTTACATTTTGTTCATACAAGAAATTATTTTAAGGTGTGTAACTAATTTAGAAAATTTTTAATATCTCAAAAATGGCAAAAAGTATAAAGTTTGTTTATAACTTAAAAAACGTGTAATTAAAATTACTTGAAACTAAAAATATCATCTAGTGGAACGTACAAAGAGGTACAAAGAGTCAGTACCATTAATTTGGTCATTTTTGCAAAAATTTTTTTTTACTTATCCTAAAATTTCTCTAAAATAATGATACCAATAACGATAACTATTCTCCAAACTATTTAAGACAATGTATTTAATATTTATGCGTTTTTTAAGCTATATATTAGCATCGTGCTATTTACGGTTCATGAGATATAATAATTTATTTGATCCGGTAAATTTGGGTTTACAGCTCTGGTTCCAGAGTTGAGAGTTTCCTCAACCTCTAAGACCGGGGAGTTTTTTTTGTAAAATTGTATTTCATTAGCTCTACAAATATGAAAAATTTCAAAACTGTACAAAACTTTTTCCTCTCGATGCAGATTATTATACTGTACTAATAGTTAACCTGTAAAGAAAAAGCTCAAATAAAACGAACTTTTTTCTTTAATAAAAGCTATGTGAAATGATTCAAATAATTTATTTTTTAATTGAAATTTTAAATACTTATCTATCAATATATTATTATACTTACAGTAATTTATAAAATTCAAATAAATAATCTCTAAAAATATTTTTTTGTACAAATGCCAGTTAGTTGTATATAAGTATAACACATAATATACAAAAAGAATTAAATAAATATATTATCTGTGAATCGCAAACATTTTCCCGGCCGCCACAAAATTCGGTTATTGATGTATTTTTTATGCGGCGGGCGCCCGCCCGTTTATAAAAATGTATATACGAATTTTGTAATTTCGTACATTTACAAAAAATGCGAAAATTATTTTAATTAATTTGTACTTTTCCTGATAGAGAACCAACGAAAAAAAAACGAAAAATATTTAAGCCGAGAATTTTTTTTTAATTAAATTCATTTTTTTTTTCATTCAAAAGCGAAAAAATGTTAAATTTTTAGCCCTATCCTATGTAAAGCATATCCTTTATAAATAAATAAATACTGCGTGCGGATATAAAAAGGAATATGAGAAAAAAAAAATAAATTAAAATGGAATTATGCTGTATGTTTGAATTGATTAATGAGTATTTTTTCTAAAATTTTTTTGTATTTGAAAGTCCATTACCTAGTTAAATGTTTTTTTTCGAGAATATAATTGTTTGGCACACGTCTTCTATATATTTTTTATAAATATAAAATTAAGCTACATTTATACTCACATTAAAGCGTTTATAGAATATTATGACGAATTTAAACTTAAGTGTTAAAGTATATGCACATAAGATAAGTTATATTATGTGTAAATTTATGTATATAATGTAAAATTTAATATATCATAATAAAATACTCATTATATACAGGGTGATTCATGGGTAAGTGTACAAATATTAAGCGCTTTTGTACTTAAACAACTTACAATTTTTATAACATTATGTGCTTTCTCCAACCAAGTTTAAATGGATTTTGGTCGTAACCAAAATATTTCTTCTCCTTTTTACGCATTAATAATATTTTCTGTTCTGCTTCTTTGAGTTAAAATAGTTTTAACTTTACATATGTGTGCGAAACAGTCTCAATTCCAGCCGTTCCTATGTATTGCATGAGAAAGTGCATAATATTTTGACATTTGACAGAAGATCTAGTACTTTTTGGTTTATTTACATCAAATTTTAACCAAGTTTACATATTCAATGAGTATTAGTGCATATTTTAGCCATAACCAAAATCCGCATAACTTTGGTTCTAGTCGGCACATTAGTGTACAATGTATTTGTAAAATTTTTCCGTATTCATTTCGTTATATAATAAAATCCTAGAATTCCGAACGATTTTCACTCCGAAAATCCGAATTGACCGGAAAATGAGAAACCCTATGTACGCAGAAAGGTAAAACCGATTTTTTCACCTTTATTATCATAAAATGTTGTTATCATTGATCTCCTTAATTACACTATAATATATTTTATGCACCTTGATCATATTTATATACAATTTTATATCATCACATCATCCATATGCGTGCATTGATTATACTTTATAGTAGGTAGTACCACATATTTTAATATTGAAAAAATTTAATCAGTAGCCAGCTGGTAAATGTGGAAAAAAATGTTCAAATTTAAAGAAAAAAATACCCAAAAAAAACTGTATGCAGTCGACATTAAACGAGGTCTCCTCATACAAAGAAAAATGCATTTTAAGAAATTGACCACATGCTTTAACAATAATATGTTGTGGCCTGGCTCAAATAAATGACCGCATCATCAGCACTCATTTGAGGAAACGTATTTTCTTTAAATTATATTAAATAAAATTAACTATAACGAAGAAAACAATTTAAATTAAGTGTAATTATACCGAAAATTTAGTTTCCAAAAGTTGTTTAATTTTTCTCATATTAAAAATATTCTATAAAGATTCGACTGTTTGGTGTATGTTTTTTTTTAGACGAAACAAGTTTTTATCTTATTTATTTTTACAAAACATACCTACGCAAAGATTTAAGTATATATACATAGTGTGGTAAAAGCTTGATGATGGCCGAAATTATTGAATGTATAGTGTGTATAATAAATTATATAATTTAATTATGTTTGAAGCTGTCTATATGATTTTTGATAAATTTTCGTTATAATCTTAATTTAAATTATTTTTCTTCTTTCAATGAAATGATTTATCACAAAAAATAAATGAATGTTTGATTTTATAGAATAAAATTATTTAATATATTCACAGAAAGTTTAGAAAATTCATTGACTTTGCGTAATATAAACACGAAAGCTTTTAAATTTTTTTATATTGCGCTGACACAAAAATTATTATAATTTTTTTTTCGAATTCTTCATACATTTTTACAACACAAATAAAATGTTTGAAAATTAACATTTTTTCTTTATATAATGAGACTTTTTTTTATTCAATAGTTTAATAATTCTTTTTTCTTGGCATAAATCTATATGCTAACGTCAATGTCATGCTATATATGTTTATATATAAGAAGATACATCCACCTTTTTTAACCAGCAGAACATAATATAGTTTCTATTCTGTATAGCTTTAACCAAAAATAAATATTAAATTTTTTTTCCTATCTTAAAAATTAAATATGTGAAACGTAAGAATCTTATATATCAAGAAACACAGAAAAAAAACGATTTATTTAAATTATAAACTTAACGGCATAAAATGAAAATTCTGAACAACAACAAAGAAAAAAATCTGCATGTTTATTTTTTTGGTACATTGAAATGCAATAATTCAAAGAGAGGGAACTACCTATATACAACAAGAAAATTACGAAAATTGTTTTATAATTTTAACGGTTGAATACACCCAAAAATTATTTATTTACTTTGTATTTTTATAGTACAAATATTTCAGTCATCCTAAATAATTTATAAATATGCAAACATAATATGCAATTAAGGCACTTAGGCTTCTTCACCTTGTGCATTCGTTTTTTTACGTTTTAGTTGAACTTTGTATATCTTTTTGTATTTTTTTTTTTAATCATTTGTTGCAATGATGGATGAACAAATACAATGTTTATCTTATTTTTTATTAATTTATCAGAATTTTCTTTGTTGTCTTTATATATAAATGGCAGTGTATGATGACATAATATTGATATGTCATTACTCATTTGTCAATATAATTTTTTTTCTTCGATTTAATGATTTTTCGATTAAAACTGTAGAGTGCATCAGATCTCTAGATATAGAAACATTTAATTTGACATTTGACATGCGACATAATGATAGGTGTGAATACATGTAATCCTTTTAAATTGATTTTTTAAGCTTCCTTTAGATTTTTTGCATATCTACATTTAATATATCAAGCCCAAATTTTGGAACTTTGGAAAAATAAATTTATTTCTATTAAAAAATGTATTACAAAATCTAAAATAATTAAGGTTTTTCCTTATTTGTCTCTTTGCTTCAAATTTTTGTATATCATCATTTGATGGATCAATTGATACATCTTTTGATAGGACAATGTATACAGCTTTTGAATGGTCTATTGATATACTTCATTTGATGGGTCAATTCATACATCATTTGATGAGTTTATTGATATATCAATTATTATTAAGTCGGCTGATATATAATAAGACTAGTCCAATAATACATCAATTGATGAGTCAATTTATTTTTTTTATAAAGAAAATTGATACATTACATCAACTGATAGGTCAATCGATATATCAACTGATGGGTAAATTGATCCAGCATTTGATAGCTCAATCGATACATTAACTGATAAGTCGATCGATAAACGATTTTCAGGGTCAATCGATATATCAACTGATGGGTAAATTGATACAGCATTTGATGACTCAATCGATACATTAACTGATAAGTCGATTGATACATCATTTGATGGGTCAATTGATACATCTTTTAATAGGACAATGTATACAACATTTAAATGGTCTATTGATATACTTCATTTGATGGGTCTATTGATACTTCATTTGATGAGTCAATTGATACATCAATTATTATAAAGTCGATTAATATATAATTAAACTAGTCCAATAATCAATTGATGAATCAATTTTTTTAATAAAAAATTATTACATTACAACAACTGATAGGTCAATCGATATTCGATACATTAACTGATGGGTAAATTGATACAGCATTTGATGGCTCAATCAATACATTAACTGAAAAGTCGATCGGTACATCATTTGATGGATCAATTGATACATTAACTGATTGGCCAATGGCGAATCGATACACCATTTGATGGATCAATGGATACCTCTTTTGATAGGACAATGTATGCAGCTTTTGAATGGTCTATTGATAATTCATTTGATAGGTCAATTGATACATCATTTGATGAGTCAATTAATACATCAATTCAATCAAAGTAAATTGATACGTCACAAAACTGATGGGTCAATCGATGTATCAACTGATAAGTCATCATTTATTGGAATACATAATATATATATATCATTTGATGCCTCAATTGATACATGAACTGATGAGTCAGTCAGCACATCAACTGATGGGTCAATCGATATATTATTTATTTATAGATCTATGGATATATCATTTGATATCTCAATTGATACAGTTTTGATTGGTCTATATTTCAATTCATGGTTCAATTGATACATCATTTGATGGGACAATTGATATAACAATTGATGAGTCAATTGATACATTAATTATTAGGTCGATTGATATATAATTTGACTAGTTCATTAATACATCAATTGATGAGTAAATTGACAATTTTGTTGTCATTTTTGTATGTTAGGAACATACATTTTTAGTCTAAATTAATTTTTTTGAAGAACATATTGCACAATGCACATGTAAGGGTTAAGAAGTAAGAACTATTTTTTATAGAATTTATTTAAACTTATTTAAAATAATTTTGAATTTTTGATTTTATTTAATATTATTTATTTTATAATTTGAAATGCCTATTTACAAAACTGAAAATGACTATTTTCGACTTTAAGTAAGCTTGGGTCAATAAATCAAAACAAAAAATATGCTTTGTACATTTAAATGTGCATTACGTGCGAAAGGGTTAACAAAATAATAAATAATTGAAAAATATTTTTTAAGTATATATTTTATACTGCTTAACAGAATTTTAAAAAAACTTTAAAAAATATTTATTATAACTAACTATATACATGAAAGTTATTGTAATAATCTTAATAATCTCAATTAACTTGGGTCAAAGGCCACATTCCTTCCATATTATTTTATATAATATAGTGACGCTATATAAGAAAACGAAAAATTACATATATGGAAAATTTCGCAATATTACTAAATATATAAATTTTAGGGGAAAAACTATGTATTTTATTATGTATACCTATAATTTGGATGAATCATCAAATTCAACATAAAATAAATTCACCCTTTTAATGTTAAACTTATTTCATGTATATTCTTCCCTATACACAAAAATTACACTCTCTGCTCTCTACGGATATAGTAGAGGGGCTGCTTGTAAAAAAAAGTTGTGCAACAACAAAATTATTTTGAAATTTAATTTTTTTTACTTATTTAATACGAAAATCAGTATGAAAATTATAAACAAAGGTTATGAATCACTGGGTCAATTTCGTCCAATAATTGCAAACAAGAAAAATTGCTTAAATATTTCTACTTTTTTTAATTAAAAAAATCGTTTTTTGTCTATCGCTGTCAAATCTGTAAAAAAGTGGGGTTAAAAAATTAAAATTATGGATTTGTTTATTAAAACAATTAATTAAAAAAATTATACTAATTAGAAAAAATGTTTTCACTACAATAATTTCGTAAACATTTTAAGGTTAAGTCATGCGTTTTTTTTCGATTGGAGATGGAGCATGCGTTTTTTTGACGTTTCGAAAAAAATTGGATACAATAAAAAACGCATTTGATTTTTCACAGAATCCAATTTATTTAAAATAATTGATTGAATCTTAACATTTTGTTTATAATACAGTATGATAGGAAAATAATTTATGTAAGTCGATTTCTATATATCCTAAAAAAACAGTTTGTGGCACAACTTGTTATTACAAGCAGCCCCTCATGCATTCGAATATGTTTTATATTTGTAATATAATTTCATCAAATACGTATTTATATAACTCAAAATATATCATCAATTTTGTGCAACAGAAAATTTTCCATCATAGCATAAGAAGTTAAGACGCATTTTAAATGTGTTCATTCAAATGCGTATTTATATAAAGGATCGGTTTTTTCCATTCATCTGCAGGCTTTTTCTTCGAATTTATGTCCTTAAAATGAGCACATTTTTGATCTTTTTATATTTTTTAAATTTTATGTAAATGTATAGGTTTTATGGTGAACCGATTTTTTTTATTTTATTTTTGAATGAAATTGAAAACATTTTGAAAATATTTTCAAAATATTTTCAACAGTTTGAAAATATTTTAATCTAGTATCGTCGTTTTTTATGATTTTCTTGATTTATTTGCAGGATGCAAGTTGAAATGATGAAGAAACTCATTATTAAGAAAAAATCAAAATATTTTTGAAAAATTTAGTCCACAAAAAAAATTATCTAAATTATACGACATTTATACAATATGTTCTATGTAAAGAACTATTATAAAGGAATATAATAAAGAATGTAGATATACTTAAATTACTCATTATTTTAATAAATTTAAAACAAAATTAAATTATTTTAATAAATTTAAAAAAATTAAATTATTTAAATATTTGTATTCTAGAAAATTGAATACAACTGTACCTGGTTGCATTATTATTCTAATTTAAGAAAAAAACTCACCTTTAAATCATTCCAAGAACATTTAAACTTATCAATAAAAAATCCATAGACACTTGGCGTTTTTTTCTTCACAAAACACATTTTTACTTAAACCGAGAATTAAACACAATTTATAAAGACTCGTCGTCAATAACATTTTAATTATTATTAAAATAAATTTATTATTCTATATATAGCAAATTTTTAAAAGTCATATAACTATATACAAATCGATTGAGTAAAGTAAATTTAAATAATTATACTAGTTTTTTTTCACACAAAAATATCATATTGCTGTTTACTAAAGCAAGTACAATTTTTTTTTAATAATTTTATTTTAAATGGAAAATGTTTTTTTCATAAATGCATATGGTTAGATACTAATACCTATAGTTAATATTTTTCTATTGTGGAAATATATAAATAAAGATTTTATATTAAAAACTGAGCTATCACACTTTGTACATTTTTTGAATAAATTATTATTGTTATTTATAAATAAAAATTACGCAAACAAAAAAAATAACATTCTAGCTTTTTAAAAAACGATGTTTTTATAATTCTCGTGCATAATTTAAATGCAAATTGAAAATATTTTAATTGTTTCAAATTTTTCCTAACCACACCGAAAATAACGCATTTTTGCATCAAGCTTCAAATAAAAACACTCAATGACTATTTTTGGAAATGTTCCAAAAATACAGGTAAATTTCAAGTTCAAAAAAAAAATCTTAACTTGATTTTCAGTAGATCCTTTTGCCAAAAAAAAAAGTTCTACCCAGCAAACACACAACTTTAACTGACGAATGCGCGCGCACAAATGACTGCACGATTTTCAAAATACAAAACATTTCGAATGGAACAACTTTTTTCACTCCGCATAATATCGACTCTATAATATAGAAGCCCAGCGCAATTTTGTTGTAAGTATTGTGTATGTTCTTCTGTATATATGAAAAAAACTTGATGACGACGCTATATTATAGAGTGGCCCATTGATTTGAGGCTGTAGTGGATAAATTTGTACATACAGAATTTAGAATTACTATACAAGCAGCAACAAAAAAAAAGCACAAAAAGAAGAGAATCACGCAAAAGAAAAGAGGAGCGAGTTGTGTGTGTGATCCATGCTATATAAATATTATATAAAGCACAAAACTTATAATATTTTCTAACAACAACAACAAAAATAAACAAATATATTTTCCAGTTATAAATATTATAGCTTATTCAAATAGTGGGGATAAATGGTTTCGATTTTGTTGTCGTCCATATATATTTATCTAGATATATTCTATAATAATATTGTCCGATGATTTGTTGCAAGAATGAACAATAATTATTTAAAATTATTACACTGAGCGAAAAGTTTAGTTTGAATTTTAAACTTTTTGATCATATAATAAATTTTTGATGATCCAAACAATATAATTGGTCTTTTTTTCTAGTATGCTCTTGTTCAGCTCAATTCTCCATGGAATTTTACATTGAAGCGAATGCATATGATTGGTTCTGCAGAACAAGCCATTCAGCACATCTATATATATAAAAATGAATGTTTGTTTGTTTGGTTGTTTGTA
>JANSTW010070363.1:0-10373 GCA_027564275.1 Diadocidia ferruginosa | reverse complement strand
TTTCAAGTAACCAAAAAATGTATTTAAATTATAATTTCATAATTTAGGGCCCCTTGAGTCGGGTGCCCTAGGCATTATTTTGCCTAAGTGGCCCATTGAGAAATACGCCGCTGGTCGTATTCAATTTCATAGATAATTTAAAATATTGTTGAATTATTTTAATTTGCATTGAAATTTAATAAAACTTTATATTTCTACGAAATCTTTTGTGAATTGTGCATAAAAACTTAATGAAATTCTCTGCATTTTCTATAAAATCTCATATGAAAATTCAATGATTTTATCAATTTCTATTTCCTATACATTCCAATTTTTTAGGAATGTGTATAGGAATTGATAAAATCATTGAATTTTCACATGAGATTTTATAGAAAATACAAAGAATTTGAATTTGAATCATGAAGATAATTACAAATTACAATATAAAGATTTAATTTTTTTTTAATAAAAATGTTATTCTGAGATATATCATAATAATTATTATTGATTGAAAATTTTAAAATAAAAGATTTCATTAAATTCTCTCAAAATTTTAGGAAATATATAAAAAAATCACTAAAATCACAATGATTTGATCAAATTCTTTAAAAATACTAGAAATGTTTATCAAATTATCCGGCTGAAATACAGTAAAGCGGACCTTTCCGATGGTAAGGACCGCTATGCTGTATTTATGTCAGGCAAAGCCCCTAGTGTAAAACCGGCGTTAATTGACCGGGACTCTAAAAGGTTCGCCCCGCAAAAGGAGTTTAAAATTTGGTGAACATTTCAGAAAAAAATATTTTTTGGAGATTTTGAGGGGAGGGATAAGGAGCGTATGGTATATTTTTGCCCCTCCCACCTACATGAACTGTTGGATTTGTCCCAATTTTTTTTAAATGATATAGGTATTTATAATAAATACCTTTTATTTGATACCATACACCTCTACTCCTCACCTCAAACAAACTTTAAACCTCTCTGAGGGGCATACGTTTAGAGTCCTTGGTAAATTGAAGCCGGTTTTACTTTTTAAACTTTGCCCTTGGTAAATTCAACATTACTGCTTTCCCCTTTTTTTACTTTGCTTATCAGATAAATGTTGAGGCAACTAAAAAGTTAAGTATTGTAAGCGGAAGGTTTATATTTTGAGTCTATAAACGTCAAAAATTAAAATTTTCAGATAATATTTTTTTCAGAATAATCAAGTTGATTCGGCAAGTGAAATTAATGGTATCAAAATAATCTTTCATGCCAAGTAGAATTAGACAAACTCACCAAAGCAATATTAAGCAAAAATTTCTATAGCGCTTTTACATCAAGTCATAAAGGTATTAATATTTCAATAAAATATTTATCTGTACAATTTTAGATTTTAAATAATACAATTTATAATTTTATTAAGCATTCTAATTGAGGGTTTTGTGTGTTTTTTTCATATTATTTTATTCGCTGCGCGGCAAATTTATAATATTAACAAAGGAAACAGACTTTATTATAGATATAAATAATCCAAAAGATAACTTTAAATGGCTTAAATGCATACCTCAATGTTTCGAATTATTCACATAATAAAAAAAAATTTGCTCCCAAAATTTGGCTGCGTTTTGGCGCCACTGCCTTATTTTTTTTTATATTTTAATTAATTTCTTACAGTTTAGATCATAAATAAAATATTTGCAATTGAATTAAAAAAAAATAATTCGCCAAAAGCCGTTGTATCAAATTGGATTGAATTTGAAAAGAAATTTGTATTCAAGCAAAGCATTTAAAATGTTTGCAGTGTTTCTGAAGTTTTCAGTAAAAAGTACAAACAATAAATTTCCGTGATTTTGTCTAAATATTTTGTAAAATATTTTATTTTTGTTTTGGTTTATCTATTTTTTGTATTAGATCATCGATTTTATAAAATATTATCATCGATTATTATCATAAATTAAATTAAAATTCTATATAATATTTTAGTTTAAAAGTACTAATTAATACAAAAGACATCAACAACACGACGAACTTTGATCAATTTTCATTAAATATGATTAGCCTAGCCTGTTTTGATATTCTTACTAAGCATATAGACAATTGTGAACAACTTGCAAGAATTTTTTACCTAAAGGCTTAGATACTTAAAGAATCAGTAAATTATCTTATCAGTGAATTATCGCCTCAGTGAATTATCCCATCAGTGAATTGTTGCCTCTGTAAATTATCTCATCAGAAAATTATCAACAAGCAATAAATAATCTCATCAGAGAATTATTGCCTCAGCAAATATAATATTTTAAATATAGTTTAGATTCACTATCAGGTCATAATTCTCTAAGTGCATTTTAGTTTGCAAAGCGATAAACCTAAGCCGGTAATAATTCATTATTCGAAATAAAATATTAGCATTCTTATAAATTTTGTTAAATATAATATTTGTAATCCTAAATTCTGGACGTAAAAGACCAATTATGCTATAGCTTATCATAGAAATCAGAAATCTGCATACGAAAGACATCAATGAAGCGACGAACCTTTATCAAAAATGTATCATCTTATATGAGACTCATAAATTAATAGCAAAAATCTTTGTAAACTTTTTAAACTTGTATGTATACATTATTTCTCAAAATAGATAAAAATATATACTTTCTTTGACTACATATATAACAAATATAATAACTGGATAATTTTCTCCAACCAGCAATCTTATTTAGTTTATTAAAACCGGTCGAAAAAATTTACAATAATATAATTACTGCATTTGTCACATCTAGTTAAATCATATTATTTAATCAAAAACATTTTATTATTTCAGAGAAATAAAATACAATACTCTGCGTACATACATAATATGACAGTAAAGTAAGAAAAGAAATTTCGAAACAATTAACCACAATGCTATTTCCGGGAATAATTATTTATATTGATAAAGATAATAATAATAACTTCAGCATGACACTTGAATATAATAATATGACTATTTTAGTCACCTATATAAAACTTTTTTAATTTCTTCAAAACAGACTTCTTATAATATTTTAATCTAGATGATTAATTAATATATTGTTGTGACTTATTTTTATTCTTTAGAAATTATGGTAATTTTTTATTACAAGATGACGCGTTGCCAGGTTAATGAGAAGATATACAATACAGAAATTGTGTTAAAAATATAGGAATGAAGATACAATATTAAAGAAAAAATGTCACGCAACAATTTCCGTCTTTTAAGAAATAGAAAATAGAAGCAACAATAACTCTTTTAACAATAAAACGTATATATTTATGAATGAATGTCTTTTTAACAGAGAAAAAAATTCTAAAAAAACTATCAAAAATTAGCTCCAGATGAAAGAACAAAATATACGTATGAAAGAGGAGGCATAAGAAATCTTAAAAATCTACTAGAAAAAAATAAAAAAAAAATAATTCTTTCAATATTTCAATATATCTATATTATTATTATTATATATATTTACATACTTTTTACATGTACATTTCTTTAATTCTCTGTATATAGGTTCTTATACAATTTTTTTTAAACTTAATTTTTGTTGGTCTCATCACAATTTTTTTCTGTCTCTAATTATAATATATTCCATTAAATAAAAAAAAAACGAAACATGGTTTCCGTTGATGAAGATCCATAATTAATATCCATGTTCTTTATGTACAAAATATTGATGAAGAAGAACTTGATTGTTGTCTGCAGCAGAAGCAGCAGCATTATTTTTCAAGTGGTTTTCTTCATTTTACAATTATTCTTATATTTTAATATGCATAGATGATGTCAAGTATATATTGTTCAATCGCAGCACATTTTATGTACATTAAAATGAGTTTATTCTCTTAGAAATTTACTGTTATTCACTATTTACAAAATTTTGGTATTTTACAAAGACATTTTGAGATAAAATACAATATATTATATAGAATTTGGTTTTCTTTTTATAAAATTGTTTTTTTGGTGACAATTTGGAACTCACACAAAAAACGGAAGTGAACTTTTGTATTAAATTTAATTGTTTCATTTTAAAGCACTCACTGTGTGATTTTGAATTATGTAAAAACTTAACTATATTTATTTAGGTAAAATGCTAAACTTAGAATAGTTGAAAATGTTCAATAAAAATGTCTCAGCATATTAACGTCTATTGTAGTTGTAATTATTTGAATTATGTAAATTATTTGCAGTATTATTATTGCTAAAATTATTATTATTAATATTATTACTATTGTGGTTAAACATTCGATTCTATGCTAAGGGGTATTGATGTCACAAGGTTGTTGTACCGGCTGGTGCGTGATAACCTAAACTTTGATAATAGGAATCCTGTCCTAAGGCAGCATGTGAATTTGGTAATGGACTAAGTGTATTATAGCTAGCATATTGACTCATATCGTACATTTTAATGTCGGCCTTTGATTCGGTTGGCAGAAGCCTATGTATTGAGAAGGGATGATTTGATGGTGTATAGCCGGCTGGTTCCTGTTTTAGATGTTGCATTGAATGGTATTCACTGAGCAGTGATGGATGACACCTATTCACCATAGCCGACAATTCTTCTTGTTGCAGTTGTGCATGATGTGATCCATGCTGTCCACCACCATGTCCCTGTTGACCCAAACATAGTTCGGCATTAGCATGTAGCATCGCTAATGTTTCAGCATCTTTAGCATGTCCAGCACCCAACATACTGGCCATATGTGCATCATTTACTTTATGCAAATCACGATGATTGTGATGATGATGATCATCATGATGAGATGAGTCTTTCTTGCCCGGACTAACAGCCTCTATGCTATGCGACGGCGATTTGTGTACCGAACGCATATGTTCCTTTTTCTCATCTTTAAAGCGTTTCTGTCGGCGCAAGTAACAACCATTCTCGAACATATTTCCCGATTCTGGGTGTAAGGTCCAAAATGACCCTTTTCCCGGCTTGTCCGGTGTTCGGGGTACCTTAACGAAACAGTCATTAAAGCTTAATGAGTGTCTTATGGAGTTTTGCCAACGTTGTTGATTTTGTCGATAGAATGGAAACAAATCCATAATAAACTGATAAATTTCCGATAAAGTTAGCATTTTATGAGGATTATTTTGTATGGCCATGGTAATAAGTGAAATGTACGAATATGGTGGCTTAGCATGTGTGTAGCTACGTCGATACGATGATGGTTTTTCGACGCGAGATCTTTGCAGTACCGATGAATTCGGTGATCCACCATCACCCAGTTCACGTCCAGAATTCATTGCTCCTACAGCCGTATAACCGCCCATCGATGCCATCGAACCAATGCCCATGTTACACGAACCCATATTACTGAGCGGTGAGCCCATTGATCCATAGCCCATCGATCCACCTGTCATGCAGTTACCAGTCATTGGATTCATACTGGTCGGTACACCGCTCATGCCATTCGTTCCTAGAACATTACTGCCAAATCCACTCGATTGCGGTGATACAGATGTCATGCCACCAACTGACATTCCCATTGTATTCATACTGTATGACGTTGTCATTGGACTCATATTGCCACTGCCACCGCCGCCTCCATTGCCACCATTGCCACCAACTCCTCCACCACCACCACCGCCGCCGCCGCCGCCGCCACCTCCACCTGGCATATTTCCTGTTGCCGATGGTTCTGGATATAATTTTTGCATTTTTATATTATATTCGTCAATTTCTTATAAATTATTATCAATCAAACACATTAAACGGATTGGAAAAGTTTTATTTGTTCATAAATTCAATTTTTTGTTTCATCGCAATCCAATTGAAAACCTTTAATTTTTTCAAGTTCTTTGTTTAAAATCACTTAAATTTTCTTTCGTATTAATTCCACTTTCTATTTAATTTTGGTTTATATCCTTTTAAGTACACGCTTGTATATATACTATTTTAAATTTTTTTTCGTACGATTTTTTTTTTAAATAATTTCGTTAGTATTTTTAATTTTTAATATTTTTTTTTTAAATTTCACTATATACTTTACTAAATATTTATTTCATTCGATTGTCTTTAAAACAGATGATTTTTTATCGATTTATTTTTGATTTATCGACGGTTTTTATTGATTTATTTAACAGTTTTTTTTGTTATACATTTTTTTGTATTTTTAAATTTTTTGTTAATGTTCACTTTACTATAATCCGTAGTATTCTTGTAGATATACAATTTTCATTTACCGTTTAATTAGATTTTGTTGTTTTTAATCGATTTGTTAAAATCGATTTTTAATTTTTGTATTGTTTTGAATTTTTAATAATTTTACAAAATCGTGTCTCACACCATAAGAAATCATCAAAATATTTGCAGAGAATTGTTTTGTAACAATCTATTGAATATAGGTATGTAGTGTCAATACCGCAAAAATTAAATCAACAATCAATATAGCACAACACTTTACATCAAATATTTGTTATTATTATTTATTAAAACAACAAATAGAAAAAAAACAACGATATCTATACACACTATTCAATCGCACAGCATATATAGTAGACACGGTGTAGTAGATATAGTAGTGTAGACGTAGTATATATTATGCAAAAAAGTCACTCTACTTTGGTTGATTGATAAAACAAATATGCGTCGTTTGAGTCTCGTTTTCTAATAAATAGAAGAATTTTCCTCTAACATATATACAGAGTGTGTGTGTTCCACACTGTGCACTGTGTGTCTTTTGACTTGTGTAACTTTTCAAATAAAACAAGAAAAAAAAAACTTTATGCCCCACAAATTTTCCAATTTTCTTTAAACATTGTAGCGTAGAGATTCTTTGTTAGAAATTGTTTATCGTATACATATTGCGGGCCCCGATATATCCGATATTACCGTCGCGAGCTTTTTTTCTCTCTAAACTTTGTTAGCACAACAGTATTATATTTAAAATATTTTTTTTTGTTAAAAACCGTTTTTACGTTGTCGCTTGTCGGCTATATGTTGGAAATAACAAGATGCGACTGTTTGCAGAGGGGAATACCTACTTACTATTTGGCTTACTAACAATATTCAAGAACTGAAGTGCCTGCTGAACGTCAATTCAAGAAAATGTGTAGCTGTATTTGTTGTGTATTGTTGTATAAAAAGCTACAATAAAAAGGTAGATATTCAAATTATGTAAAAATGCAGAGTGTATTAGTGTATGTGCAAAGGCTATACAATAAATTTTAATGCTCTATGTACGTAAGAGTAATGCAACAACAAAAAAAAACTTCATTTCACAGGACTTTTAAGCCACACTATATTTTAGCCCCTCCACATTTTCCGTATCGAAACAAGTTTTCGTATCAAATTACATACACTCGAATAATGAAAAAATCGAAAAAGAGAATTTCACATATAATGATGATGATCGTCAATTCGTCTGTATGCGTTTGGTAAACTGAGATCTGTCAGCTTGTATATATATTGCCCAATCCAAAATACATTTCACACAATAAACGTCATTGGATTCGGTTTGGTTGCTGTAGCAACTAAAAATAGGCAGATACGTATTTTTAGGGTGACGCCCATTTTCACATATTTTTACCTATAGTTTTACGATAATTTGCGTAAAACCTGAATATTGCACACACACAAACGCGTATATCTGTCACGTATAGAAGAAAATGGAAAATTCTACTGTTATACCGATTTTCCGATGGTGTTTATAGCATTATATATTAAATCAATGATCACATACCATCATGCCTATGCCATAACTATTCTCTATACATACATTTTACACATAGATAGATATGCCAGGCTAACGAATTGAATTTTGACGTTTTTTCTTCTGCGAGCAGCGTTTTTATTCCAATTTTTTTTCTCGGTTTTGGTTTTGCCTGATTGAAAGCAATAGACATAAATTTTATTTCATTTCATATTATATTTTTTTCTTTGATTATTATTATTATTATAGAAATCTATCTGGCTGACAGTTGGCACACCATTATTGCACAGAAGTTTATTAGATATAATATTAGTGAGAACTGTGATGGGTTTCCGCATTTGTTTTGAACTTCTAGCAGCCGCCATTATAGAATGCGGCAAAATTAGCAAAAACATATTAAACGATTATTTTTATTGGAGTTTTTCACGCATTTAGAGAAGATTAATTACTTAATTATAAAATTAATTGTTTTTTTTTGTCATTTTATAATTGTGAGGAATTTCTATTAATTATAAAAAAATATTTATCAAATTTTTTAAATATTTTTTTTAATTAAAAATTCTGAAAGTGATTTTATTTCAATTCTCCTGTTAAAAAAGGAGTAAAAGTGCTGTGAAATTTTTTATCATTTTTTTTTAAATTAAAATTTTTAAACTAAATAATTATTTAATAATTCTTTGTTAATTTAATATGTGATTTTAATGTGAATCGTAGATTTTGTCTAGCTATTGTGATTTTATTATTAAAATTGTTCATTGCAGTTCTATATATAAGAAAGTTCGTTTACAAAAAGTTATGCATTCAAATTAATTTGCCTAAAAACAATTGATCTAAGTTGATCAAAGTTAAAACATAATTTGGTCTAAAAATATCTAAAATAACTAATTGGCTTAAAAATAATTTATTCAAAATTAAACCAACTCACTTTTGGTGCCACGGTTTTCGATACCACGCACTTTCGAGTTTCGGTGCCTGCAGTTTTGAATGTCACGGATTTTCGCGGTAACATGGCATGTACGCAAAAAATTGTAAAGTAAAATAATATGACAACTTATCGTAAACCGTTTTTAAACGCTAACGAAAATGGTCTAAAAATTACTTTATTTGGAATCATTTGATTTGAAATTTATACATTTCCATTAAAGTTACATAATTTTTAAAATCGAATATTCTCAGTAACAATCGTTATTTTGACCTTTATGTTGACTAAGTTGAACTTGCAGTGAAACATTTAAGTTTAGATAATAATTTAAAATATTGTCTCTTATGTAGCTACCTTTATTCTGCTAATTTTATTTACCGGCGGATATGAAATTTGCCTTCTTAAATGCTCGAAAATATTCTTGTATATTTGAAAATCACTTGTATCTGATAGATAATTAGGTGAATAGTTAGCTGAATAAGCACAATAATAACTTTTGATATTTTTAAACTAAATGATTTAGATCAATAATTTGCTTTTATATATAAATGCAAATAAATCTTCATATAGTTAAATTTATTACTTAATGCCAAAGTTGTTCCTTTTTTCCATCAGATTCGCTATAAAATGAGAAAATGTGTAAAAATGCTAAAATTGACAGCGTTAATAATATTGTTTTTTGGAAAATTAATATATATCGACCGTATATTTATTTTGAAAAACTTAAAATTTAAATCGGATCCACGGTCGTCCTTTCAGATAAATATTTTACAATAAAATGTGATACTGAAATTGTTCTGTGCTTTATCAAATATTAGAAATAGTAAAATAAGACTATACCAGGAGCTCATAATCTTACTTTCTTTAACTGTCAGTGGAGTTACTTAGACACTCTGAAGATTGAGACGCGCATAGGTCTGAAATTTTGATAGGGCGTGGAAAAATCCAGCGTCACGTTTTATTATAAAATATTTAAAAATTTAGGAACAGGCTAATTGATCAACGAAAAGTGAATATTTTTGTAATATTATGTGGCTTCAGCTATTCGTCGAAGCCTGTGGTTCTAGTTTACGCTAGAACCTTCAAAAAAATTGATGTTTTTTACTCATAATACACTCACTGCTGGATAAAGAGGAGAAGAGGGTTAAAACGGTGATATTATAGCATTTCATTATATTTTGTAAATACTGCTATTTCAAAAAAGTATTTTATTAGGAGTTTATTCTAGATAAATGTTTTAAAGAAAGTAACACATTTTCATTATAGAATATCTTGAAGATTTCCAGTGAAAATTTATTATTTATTTTTCGAAATTCTTTGCTATAATTTTTAATTCTTTGATTTTAAGTTTTAAAAGTTTTTACCAATTTCACAAATTTTTAAAGTTTTTTCTATATAAATTCTATATAGAAAATTAGATGAATAATTGCTTAAAACTTAGTACTTCTTATATCGCATCTATTCAAGAAAGCGATTTAAAGTTTATTTTAAAGTTATTCGTTTTTTTAATCGTTCGCATTTAAAAATTAAAAGATATATTATAATGCGTTTTTTTTTTCAAAAATAGATATTTTTTTAGTTCAAATTAATACAAAAAATCTTTAACCATATTATCACACGATACTGCTATTCAATTAGAACAACAATATAAAATCCATGCCAAATTGCTAGATCTTAGCATATCTACATAATTTGTTTGTGTATGTTTGGGAGCTATCCGTTTCTGAAGATCAAAATTCTTCAAATTCAACCCCACTGATCACCAAAAAATATGGCTAGTGCGAGTTGCTGACAACACTCCACCTTTGATATAGTCGTCAATGAA
>JANSTW010070352.1:0-10375 GCA_027564275.1 Diadocidia ferruginosa | reverse complement strand
ATGAAATATTATATCCTTTCTATATTATGTACCAAAATATCAGTACAAAATACGCACTACTAAGCCATTAGTATAACATATAATGTGGCCATGTTCAATTTTTAATTTTTACACTTAAAATTTGTCATTTAATTTAATTCTTATGAATTTATAAAAAGCGAAAAAAGGTTTAATTTTAGCTAAAACATTTTAAAAAACTTGTAAGTTTTTTTAATTATAAAAAAATTTATAGTTATCCTTACGGTTATTGAGTTATCAAACATCATCGATGGTGAGTGCGTAACAGTGAGGTGCGTAACGGTCAAAAATTTCCTTAAAAGAAACTTAGATAGAAATATATAAGCAATCTTAAATTCTATAAAAAAATGTACCACCTAATAAGTGTAAAATAATTTTAAAGAAAAAAAAAATGTCACTAGGTCTTATAAATTTAGAGAAATCTACGCTTAAAAATGGGCTATAACAAGAACGATATTTTTTGTGAGCTGCGTAACGTGAACAAAATAAAAAGTATTTTGAGCATAATTCCGTTATTTTAAGATGTTTCTAGATAATTTCTTTGAAAACTGAAAAATAAGAAAAATCCAGTTAATTTCATAATTTTAAATGTTTAATATTCATCATAGGTATATTTAACGGCTGATGTTTAAAATTTTGCGAACGTGAGGTGCGTAACGCTGGAATTGCCCTATATTTATTGCAAAAACAAAAATAATATTTACAAGTTTTTTCTTTTACATTATATTATATTTAGCCGTAGCTATTTAAAGTTAGCTTGAAAATGCTAGACAACGGAGATCAAACGTAAGGTTGTAGTAAAGGCAGCATCCCAGTTTTTCTGGATGCTCTCGAACCTATTTTTTAGTGTACGTCTTTCTTTTATAAATAAATATGTTATAAATTGACAGCATAGTAATACAATTTTCAATACTTTCCAGGAAATATAATATAAATTGACAGCATAATAATACAATTTTCAATACTTTCCAGGAAATATTATATATATGGTCAGTGGCGGGCGGTCTAAAAAAAAATGCAAGGTAAGCTGGTAAAATAAAGAAAATAAACTAACGGAAATATTATTTTGTTATTTCTTTTGTAGTGGTACGAGATAAACATCGAGTTATAGTAAAAAATTCAGATGTAGTATCAGTCAAGTCAAGAATATAAATTTAATTAAAATGGTATTACTGTTATTAGTATAATAATAACAGATAAATGCAGTTACAAATACGGTAAGCATTAAAATTATAAAATATTTACAAGAAACATACGTTAAAATAATTCCAAAAATTACATTTCTTTCAAAACAAAAAAAAACGCTACTCCGAAAGTCACTTGCTCCAACCGTCACCCCTACTTCTTCTAAAATTATGGCCATTTGCAAAAAATTACCCTTTATTCCAAAAGTTAACCCATTATCCGAAAAAATATTCTTATTAAGTAAAATAAGTATATCACATTAAAAGTAAACAAAAAAAAAGTTAGATAAATTTTCTTGGCACATATCTACTTTTTTAACATTTTAGTAGCAACATATGTAGTAAAAAATTTGTATAAATAAAAAAGTTTTGTGCATCATCAAAATTTGTATAGTAGTGTTTATATATGTACAATTCTGAAATTTAGTATTTTCGTCTGTTTTAGTATCATATTTTCATGTTTGATCCATCGATATTTTTTTTTTTCATTATCGACATCGATATTTTGATTAATTATATTGCTATTTTAGATATTTAATATCAAAATTTCGATGATTTTCCAATTTCAAATTGGCTTTTTTAAACAATTTTTTACTTTGAACGTTCCAAGAACTTAATTGATAATTTAAAAAAAAATCAACAAAAAACAAGATGGCTGACGATTTTTGGGTCACAAACTGATGTGCTGCGATTGGCATTTTCGGGAATTTTTAATATGTTATGCAAAATAGCACACTGAAAAGTGATAACCTTATCTTGTATATAGAAAATTAGTTAACCAGAATATTTATCAATTTGTGCAAGTGCACAGGGGGTCCTCTAATATTTAAACTGTAATTATTTATAAGTTCATTACTACCAAATTTATTGTAAAAATGCAATATGGCACTATACTTAGTTTATAATAAATTGATTAGAAAAATAAGCAAATTTCTAACAATCCGCTGTATATAATATTATAAAAGGTCATTCTCTGGGTTATCATCGATAAATGAATATAATTATTTATTTTTTTTAAATAAAGTATAATTAAAATTTCATTGATTAACATTTGCAGTTAATCATCAGATTTATTTTATTGATTAATTATAGTTGTGAGAAGACATATTTCTTTTAAATATTATAAGCATGTTAATAAATATTTGCATTAATTTGATTTATCATTTTTTTGTCCTTAACTTGATTACTTATTAAAATTTCCCTTTTGCAAAAAAAATCAGTTTAACTTAGTTGAGGATTAGATTTAAGTTTTTAAATTTTAGTCTTAAGCTACAGAAAACATTTTATGCCAAAAGTTTTTATAAATTGTGTTAAGTTCACTTTACCGGCACAGCACCGGAAAAAAACTCCGTTATAGGAGGATTGTTGGGAGTGCCCCGGGCCACCACAAGCATTATCTGTTCTGGAGTTAAGAGTGGCAAAGTTTGTATGAAAAAAAGTACACATTTCAATGATATTTTTTATAGAAATGGTAAACAATTTTTTTTATGGTGAAAATTTAGGGTAAATTTAAGTTAATATACGGACAAACCAAAATCACTCAAAATATTGTTTTCTCAAATAAAAATATTGACTTCTCAAACTCATTATATGTATAGCAGATACACACTATGTCAATTATTCAAGACAAATTTCATTTTCTAATGTGTGATATTACATTTATATGCTTCTTAAGCAGAGCTTTGTTCTTTCCTCACTTCGAGACAGGAGTATATAGCGTGAGATGAGTGCATTATATTTTATTGTTTGAAAATACACATTTAAAATTGCTTCCTTACAGACAATTTTCACGCTTCGTTATTAGGTTAGCCACCTCTTTTACAATAAAATAAAATTCATAATTCAACTTGTTTTGTTTAAGGTTGGGATATAGGTTGAGATATAGAAGTTCATTTTGTGGTGTATATAATGAACAATAGTGAATTCGCAATTCCTTTTTGTTTTTGCATATTTTTTGTATGTACAAAAGTATATTAGAAATGCAGGAGTGTAAAATTTAATAGAAATTAATTATAACGAAAAATTTGTTTACATTCCCGTCACGCTTAACTGCGAGATGTATAAACAAGGAATGTATAGAAATTAGAATTAAAAAAAATTAATATTTGTATCTAAGTTGCTGGTAAATTGAGCTCTCCGGTACAAGAGTATTACATGAGCTTTGTTGACAAAATAACAAAATTTATGTTGTGTTTTACGCTTAACACTCTGAGTTTTATTTATGGTTAATTTACTTTAAAAAAATGCTAAAAGAAAAGTCTAATAGTTAAAAAGTTATTTGAGTTCCCCCGTACCTTTATCTTAGTGGTGGGCCCTCTAAAATCTTGAACTTTTTTAGTTTATCCCTATTCCCTATATTATATTTTTCTGACACATTTAAAATTATAGTTTTTCTGGGTTTTATACTTTATGGTCTTAATAATTAATAGAAACAATATTTTTCAGGAAATAGACGTTATAGTATTTACTATTTACTATTTCTACAAATTTCCTAGGAATAATGCCTGATCGGGAACAATATTATTAATAAAATGAATATACATTTTTGTGAATATTATTTATTATTAAAATTAATTGAATTTATGATCATGCAGTGAAATAATTTTAAATATGGTCGTTTACACTAATCCAACCAAAAAGGGTTCAACTATTAATTTTCCATTGCCGTAGCCGCTTCAATCGAATCATAAAATTTATATTAAAGTTCATTAAACGTGTCATATACCTGTATAGTAAATCTCAATATAGAAATAAATATTTTATATAGATTTGTTGCCCATATATTTGATTTAAAATTGATTAGGCTTTAATAATATTATTAGCATGTTTAAAGGAAATATAACTAATAATAATAAAATGAATGAATCGTGTGACGATGTTTGCATTAAAAATTTGTTTATAAATTGTTCAAATATTAGCCTTTAAAAAAGAACATTGAAATGATTGAGGTTATTGATTTTTCAGTTTTAAATTAGTTAAGTAATATTATATTGGAAATATTGTTTAAGTTTAACCCTAGGATGCATTTAAATGGTCCAATGGACCCCAGCGCGTACGCAGAGCTGTGTAAACAATATTACAAAAATGAAGGTTTGTAATCAGATTCTAGAACAATAAAATGGTTTATGAAAACTTGAATACATCTATCGGACAATGCGGTCAAAGAGAGACTATATTATTATAAAATGTGACACCGGAATAGTTTCTGTGTCTATTATAATATCGAAACCATTTTGGAACCTACGTCCTAATCATCAGAGTGGCTGAGGAACTCCACTGACAGTTATAGTGATTTACTCATAAACAATTCGTGTATAAAATCACCCGTGGTAATGATGTCACAAATTTTAAAGAAAACAAAACTGGTTTATATTATGCTGATGCGAAGTTTGTGGAATTTATCAATTTATAAAAAATCTAATGGACCTTACGTATGAATTCAATAAAATCAATTTTGCATTCTAGGGCTAAAATAAATTATCTATTTTTGATAAAAGCATTGTATTAATATATATATAGATTATGGTAATAGTAGGAAATTCTAATTAGTAATTAGTAAATCAAAAAGTTGGTTATTAAGGTAAATTGTGGTAACATTTTGGTGTGGCTCGCGAATTACAAAAAAATTAAAAAATATCGAGTCTTCTTTATAGGTATGTCAGATGTAAAGATAAAGTCGTATTTAGATGGGGACAATTTGTTGTCTCACAAAAAAGTTAAAACGTATTGAGCAAAAAAAGCTCAACCAAAATTTCGTTCGTTGATTTAATTTAAATAAAAAAAAAATGCCAGCTGCTGAATGCTATACTTAATACATGAAACTTTTTTTTATTAGATATATTTATATATATATATAGGTAAGTTTCAGGTTTCAGCTTTAGTCAATTCGTTTATTGTTTTTATATGAGGCCTGACTGATCAGCCCTAACCTAACTCGATCAGTTGGCTGTCATAATTGCCATGCAAAGTTTCAGGTTTTTATAATTCTTTCATATTTGCATTTTTTTATTCAATTTTGAAACTAGACTGAGCAGTTACCAGCTCTCTTTTAAGAGACTAAATATCTGTATGATTGGTTCGATTTCAGAAATATTAGGAGACAAAAGAAAACCTACAGCGAAAATAAAAACGTTAGAGGGCTCCAAGAGCTTACACGGAATTACTATCGAAGATATAAAAGAAGCTTTTTTAAGACTATTATCTATTTTATGACCAACAGATATGATTTCTCATATATAATATCCCACTGATCACTAAAATAATATGGCCTGTGCTAGAGTTGCAAACGACATTGATATTTTTTACGCTCGTCATTTTAACTTATAATAGAAAACTAAATAAATATAAATGTCCTCCTCCTGTAAATTAAAAGGGTCATTGAACAAATACCTTTGATATATACCTAATACTCAAACAATTCCCAAATTGATGAACAGCAAAAAAAGTACCTATATTATAAGCTTTAATAAATAAACGTGCAAATTACCAATAAGTCAAACTCGGAAAGTAAATTGTTATTAATAAGCTAAAGTAATTTTTTTAAATAAGCATAATAAACTCCACATAAGCCAGTCACCACAAAATAAACAAAGCTAAGTTACTCTGTGTGTATATAAAGCTGGAACAAAATCTCATCTAATATTAATTAACTATTTGTTTAACTTTTGTTGTTCACATATATAGAAGAAGGAAAATTTTAACCACCAATATTCAATTCAGACTTCCAATTAATTCCATTCACATAAATCTAAAAACATATGTATACAGATATACGCAGAGCAATATAGCTTTAACAAACCCACATTTATGGAATATATAAAGAAAACATAAGTTTGTGTTATGTGTTTAATCCAAAATCAGCACTTAATCTCTGTCTAGTGATCATTTCTTATTAAAGGTATTTCGAATGTTTTTCTTATAACTTTTCTTCTGCTTGTATTCGCACTAACTATTTTGTATTACAAGAAAACTTCAATCTACAGTTTATATATTTTACACTTCTTATTATTTTCTCTGTGCACTTACTATACACTTACTATACTATACAGGGTGACTTTAACATAATTTCTATACGTAAACAGCAGGTATCCAAAGTAAAGAAAATTATATTTTATACGAGAAAGAGTGTATAATCTATATAAATATGTGGTGGTATTATTGTGTTTTGTACATAGAAAATGATATTACACCCTGCTAAATTGCCGCACATATCAAACTCCTCATTCCACGTTTATCGAAACTGATAATATTATGGAATACTATACAATTTTGTGTAAAATAACACCATCGTCGAAGCCGCACCACTATAATATAATTCTCCGACCGAACTTTATACTTGCTTATTATAATATATATATTGTATGGAAACACATCCTATCAACACCTTGAAATGTATCAGATTTTAATAATTCAACTCCTCAACTGGTTGTTTCTTATAATATACGATAAACTTATAAATAAGTTTATTTGAGAATGAGGTGAGCTCAGAGCTGATTGGGAGACCCGTTCAAAAGAAGATTGAAATTACAAACACACTATTTTATACCAAGATAGTACTGTTCAAGAAAAAAACAAACAACCAAGTGGTAAATAAAGGATATTAAATAGACAGTGGTGGCCGGTGTTTTAATTAGAATTTAAGTATGCAACTTTTGAGCAAGAAAGACTACAAAATTTATAAGATTCGGTTTGTCAGAGTCGCTAAATCGGATCACGGTATGTGTATGGCTAGGCCGCTAGAGCAGAAACTGAAGCGACCTAAATCTTCAGCTGCTGCTGCTTTCGAATAAATAATTTGTTGCTGCTCGCTACCAAGCACGCTCGAGGAGAAAATTAAAGAATTTGCTGCTGCTTGCCGAAAAAATTAACATATATTATTTACTGCTGCCCGAACAAAAAATTAAAATTAATAAAAATAGAAAAAAATGACAAATGGAACACATAACAAGCATCCTTGGGCAAAAAGTATATGCTTTTTATAATTAAAAAAATTAAGCGCTTATAAATGAAATTATATATTGCTATTTTTATGGGTGACATAAATGCGAATTGCGAAACCGCAAGAGCGCCGATGTTTATAGTGACAATCATTTTTTGGTCGGCACAAATCGCATTAAACTCGCTACAAATATCTTAAATTTACCTAGAACTCCGGAAAAATTTAAGGTTACACTGGTACATAAGATGATGTTTTTGCTTCAAAGACAACCTCAGAGATACGCTACTTAAAGCATTTAAAAAAACTGTCGAAAACATCAATTAATGATTCAGTTCCTAGACGTGGAGAAATCCAACCCGCCATAAAAAAAAGAACCTAGTGCTAACAACATCTTAGTTGTATTATTAAGTTTCAGAATTTTATGAAATTCCGCTTGGACAGATGGCCTTATTATTACACTGCTGAAGTAAGAAGACCTCACATCTTGAGATAATTGGCGATAAATACGATTAATAAATCATCATCAATAATTGTCTATGACAGTCTTGACCAGTTTGGATCGAAAAGAACAAGCTAGTTTTAGATTTGGTTGGGAAAACTGATCAGAAATGATATTCCTGAAAAAAAGACAAAAAAAAAACCAAAAATAAAATGAGTGCCGTAAGTCCCTGACCTGAACTAATAAACCGCTTAAAAGAAAAAATATGACATCGAAAATTATATTTTATTAAAAAGCATTTCTGGTTTTTATTTCTTAGAAGGACAATATTAGGTCCAGAGTCCAGAATCCATACATTCAATTTCGATGTCACGGCATGTTCGAGCATCAAATAATGTGGATATATTTTTGCTGCTAGCAAATTTAAATGCTCGCTGCTGCTGCCGCTGCCAAGCGAAATTTTGGAGCTTGCTGCTGCTGCTGCTTCCAGCAGCATGATGTTTTATGTTGCTGCGGCTCGTTACTGCGCTCGCTTCAGAGTCTGCGCTGGGGTCTTTTAAATAAGTCGGAGATGTCAGCTGCAAATGTGGTACACTAAAATATTCAAGGTAGTACAGATAAATCTCAGAAAAGGATATTTATGTGGTAGAATGGCCGGATCCCAGGAAATTAAGATTACTAACGGATCATAGGACTAAATATCCAAGGATACAACCACTTCTATTTGCAAATATACCAGTTTGCTGGTAAGCCAAGCATAACCATATATGTTGAAAAATATATTATTTCTAGTCTTTGCTCTAATTTAAACTTAGACGATTTTATTGTAGTTAAATAAAAGAATTATCATAACAAGGACTTCATATATCAGCGGCGTATTATGGTCTACGTGAGCCCCAGGCAAATCCTAAAATGGAAGCTCCCTGACCAGATTTGATTTTTGTATATAGTAAAAAATGAGATCGCCTGATTTTAATTTAATAAGGTAAGGATTTTTAAAACACTGTATTGACTTTTCAATTGTATAAGTACCAGTAAGTTCATTTTTATAAGCGTAACAAGTTAAAAGTGCCGCGCAGCGAATTTTTTTGGAAAAAAATATCGTTTAACATAAATTTTATATATTTGGATTTTTTGTTTGTAACAATGCATATTGTATACATACATTGTAATTTCATATCTGCCGGGTAATAATGATTAAATTATATACATTTTTTTGAATTTTTATTACTAAAATATTTTTTTTTATATAAATCAGTATTCATCATTATTCATTATACATCAAAATAAAATTGCCGCGCAGCAAAATTTTTTGATATGAAATATGATATGAAAAACGAAATTTTAAAAGTTTAGGCGCCGCTTGAGTCTTGTATTTGTGCTATATTTCAAATAACTGATACATTAAAAAAAATAAGCATATAATTTTATAATTTATCTAGTCGGGGCTCTAGACATTTGCGTAAGTGGCCTATATAGGAAAATACGCCGCTGCTTCATACACACTTTTACAATATAACATAAAAAGGATTAATTATTTAAAATCATACGAATATATCATTTTTATATGAAAAAGTGGCATATTGTTATTAAACTTGAAAGTCCGAAAGCTGTGTAAAGCCAGCAAAATTTTCCTACAATTAAATGGAACGCCACAAAGCTTTACAATTTTGTTTTTTTTATCACTTATATTTAGGTAGTATGTTGAAATTTTTGAGCTTACAAAACGTAAGTGTCTTTTATTACTTATAATTTAAAAGAATTTGTATTTTAAATCGGAACTTAACCCTTATATGCGTAGCACCGCTCCTGATGAGAAAGGATAAAATATATTCTTATATATATACATTTTAAGAAGAAACTTTAAAAGATGTAACCCGATCTTATATTATTATATATAACAATATTTATTAATAAATAAAAGATAAAATTGCCATCGGGCCAATATTCTCTGCATAATATACAAAACACTTTAAAATACGTTCGTGTTGAAAAACAAAACTTGCACTTTATTATTAGTTTCAGATAAAAGAGAAAATAAAACAAATTAAATTTAATAATTTCTGGTTAATTTTATAATTTATTTTTTTTGTTTATTTTTTATTGGTTTATAAAATCCTATATACATAAGAAAAGCGTGGTTTTTTGTGTTGTTTGAAATTTAGGTGTTATCTGTTGGTAATATAATCGTAATAATAATAATAATAATAATAAAGAAAATGATCAAAAACTTAAGGGTTGTGAAATTGTGCTGAGGTGAGCTGCTGCTATACTATGTACATTATTTATATATAGATAGGTGTTACACAAAAATACAAATGTATTATATACACACATCTAAACAACACCCTAGAGACATATATATATAATTTAGATAAAATATTTATTAGAAGATATATAGAACTTCAGTTATACTATACAAGACTTCCGCGGTAAGAAAATGTATAACCCCTTTATATTTGGCGGCTTGTCAGCGCTTTTTATTTCAATACGCGCATTACTATAATAATGGAATTTATACAATGAATGTAATTTAATTTTTTTCATCATACGTATATAACGTAATTTTAAAATTTTAAAATAAATTATTATTAGATGAAATCTTGTGATTCTTATTATAAGTCATGAAAAATATTTATTCAAAATCAGTTAAAGTAACGCACTTTGCAATAGCAAAAAAATATTTAAAATCAATGAAAATCAGAAAAATTTCAGTGGACACTTTTCTGGTACTTCTTTTATAATCTTAAATTATTATTAATAGATTTAGAAAAAAATCTTCAAATTAAAGTAAAT
>JANSTW010070341.1:0-10375 GCA_027564275.1 Diadocidia ferruginosa | reverse complement strand
TTTAAACCATGTCTGACATACCGCGTGAACTGTCAAATACTAATGCATGAAAATCCTAACCTGAAAAAAATCACCCTCTATAAGTATAAGGTCTGATAAAACCGATTATTAGGATATAATTTCATATACAACAACATCTAATATAAATATATTAGATAAATAATAATTCGAATGAATTATTAGAATATATTATTATATATTATATAGTTGTCTGCAGACTATATAAATCGTTATACACTTTAATTAATTAATTAATTAATTTTTTTGTTTAAATAATTTAATTTAAAATAAAAAAAAATGTATTTAAAAAACATCTTCATTTTCTACATAGTCTTTTGCATATGAAATATTATATACATAAAATATTTTCTTATCGATTTTCTTAAAAACATTATAACAAAATTATGCTCGTATATTAAATATAAGTAGTAGTACTATATTATATTTTATTTTATTATTTTATGATAAACTTTATATATACCTATTACTATAGTATATTATATGAATATAAATAATATATTTTTATGAATTGCGTTAAAACACTACAGTGTTTTGTATTTTGTCTATATTTTAGATATTGTGTACATGTTTTATATATATAAAATTAATATTTTATTTATGCGAGTAAATATTTAAGGTTTATTTAACTATATATAAGGAAAATTATGCTTACACGCCAACTTTTCTAAACATTATTTACCTTTTTTCTTCTATATATAGACAATAATATAATATTTTCTAAATAAATTGTCTATAACATGTAAAAGCGATTAAATCTGACCAAATTTTTTTTTTTTGGTATGTTTTTATATTTTGTTATAATGATGACATTAATTACCTATGTATAAAACATAATTTATTATACAATTTATTTCAACTTTTTGTTCTAAAAAAAAATCTTTACATAATATAGGTATCTGGTATATATACATTTTGGCTTGGCAATATTCCTTTTATATAAAATAAGAAAACATTATGTTACATAAGAAATTTAAGATTAAAAATAGCATTTCATTTATATACAATACTATACCAGTATACACTCGTATATTGGTATAGCATATAAACTGGCCCACCGGAAACAATATCAATTATTTTTAAAACTTTAACTTAATGCATCAATTATACAATATATGGATAACTACAAAATATATGGGAATTGTTTGAAGAAAAGTTTAGAGTATATTTTATAGTTATAGTTTAGATAGGATAAGAAGTATTTTTCTTAAAAAGTTTAATTTTTAACAATTTTATTTATATAGTTACTATCACTTTAAATGAATTTACAAAAATCCAAAGATATAAATTGGAGCTTTTAATGAAGCAATTTACAACTTTATATGCTAATATAAATTTTCTCTTGAAAATATATGTAAAATATGTTGATTGATTGTCATAGACTCATATTAATATATTATACACATTTTTGCTTAGAAACCATTGGTCATTATTAAAATTTAATAACTTTATACAAGGCTTGAGCATATTTTGATATATGCACTTTAGATTACTACTAATTATATGAGTAAATTTTTGGTGAAAATTCTTTAATTTTAGAGCTGATGAAATTATAGAACATATATCAATAGCATCATGTATAACTAATTTTTTTTTAAATAATTCTCCATATCAAAGGTTTAATATTCGCATATAAAATATATAACAGCAGCGTATCTCTAAAATATAAATCACACAGTGACGAACATTCCGCATATATATATGCGGTACTGAATGTCGTGCTTCATTAATCCTGGCTGAATTGTATAGTAATAGCAAATATGCTCCAAAAAAGACCTCACCCCTTCTATTCTGTAAAGGGTTATCCCACAAACAAAAAATTATATATACTATGACTTTTGGGGGAAACCCCCATTTCGGCAAGGAGGAGGTTAAAGTTTGTATGCAAAAGTTTTAAAATGCAATATTATGATCTTATAACTATACAGAATGTAAAAGTATAAGATAATTAACAGGCAAATAAAATGTACATTCTAAGAAATTCTTTAACTCCTCTTGAAGGCTGATGGGAAAACTATATGGACTACAACTTTTAGACCTAAAATTGTAGCTCTTGTCAAGACCTTTTATTTGAATGCACACAACAACTATAAATATATATATTTCAATATTTTTAATACAGAGGTGCGTAATCAAAATATTGCATTTTTAAAATTTGCACACAAACTTTAAACCCCTTCCCTCGCAGGAAAAGGGGGTTTCTCCCAAAAGTCGTAGTATAATTGTTATTTCGGGGGATAACTTTTTACAGGATAGAACTATAGAAGGGATGGGGCCCTATTTGGAGCATATTCGCCATACTGCAGATTCGCCTTAATCCTAAAATAAATATAGTGAATTTGAATGTCGTAAAATATTTTCTAGCAATCGTAAATTATACGTTAATACGCACAATCGAAAATCACTCATACCTCGTTTTTTCTCAATACAAAATATTAACTTTTCAAACTCATTATAATAGCAGACACACATTACAGGAATAATACAAGACACTTTTAAAAATTTTATTGTGATGTTGCATTTATATAAATTTTTGTTTCTCTTCTCACATAGTTTTTCTCACCTCGAGGCAGGAGCCAGGAGTATGGCGTTAGATGAATGCAAACGAAATTTGGTCTTACAGTGCTTCCTTCCGAATGTATAGTCCACAATTTTTTTTGTCTATTTTCTGACTATTTTAGAATCCCATGAATTCGTTAAGGAATCGTTAGGGGATGTAAAACAACTGCGATTGCTATAGAAGTCAGTTCGATTTGTTCATTTTTTCCATCCAAATCTGTTGATTTTAGATTTTGAAGAAAAAAATCCCCATGTATAGTCCTTAATTTTTTTTGTCTGTTTTCTGATTATTTTAGAATCCCAGGAATTCGTTAAGGAATTGTTAGGGGATCTAAAAAGACTGCGATTGCTATAGAAATCAGTTTAATTCGTTCATTTTTTCCCATCAGAATCTGTTGATTTTAGATTTTGAAAAAAAAAAAAATCCCTATGTATAGTTAACAATTTTTTTTGTCTGTTTTCTGACTATTTTAAAATCCCCTGAATTCGTTAAGCAATCGTTAGAGGATGTTAAAAGACAGCGATTGCTATAGAAATCAGTATAATTCGTTCATTTTTTCCATAAAAATCTATTGATTTTACGGGCGATTCTCCGTCAGAAAGGGCACCCCTCTTAAAATGTACAAATCTATATTTATTTAAAACCGTATGTCGCGTTTCATTAAAATCAATACGGCGGACACAATATGGCGCCCTAAGGGTATATTTAGAAAAAAAAAATTTATATAAAAAAGTTACACAAACATACAAACAAAAATTTTGGTGCTACTTAAATGTAAAGGTTTTATGTTCTTTCATTAGGTAGCTATATAATATTTTTGAGAATAAAAATGGCGGACCAAATATGGTGGACCAAAATTCAAAATTCACTTTATTTAGATGAAGCGCTTCAATCAGGAAGTTTCTAGATCGTTGATTACTATTCTGATGATAAAACTTTTAAATTCAAAATGGCGGATAAAAATTTATAAAATGACTTGAATTTAGTGAAAACTTGTGTTTCGGGGTGTGTTTCGAGGTCACTGATTACGAATCTGAGGGTAAAATTTATTTATTCAAAATAGCCAAAATTACTAAAAAAAAATTGTTTGACTGAAATAATTTGAAAAATATATTTATGTTTCATTCCTATATTGGACTTATCGCAACTTTAGTAGAAATAAGACTGTACAACATGTATAAAATGAATTGAATTTCTTGCAATTTTGTGTAAAAAACATCAAATAAGCTTAATGAAAATGTTTTCCTATTCGAAACTACTGTATAGGAAATATATTCCTTTAAATAATTATAGCTTCAAAATTCCATGAAAAATAAATTTAAAAAAAAACTAGACAAAATTATAATTTTTCAAACGAAATGTCGTAAATAGAAAAACCGCATTTGCATGTACATTTTGTGTATTATTATTTTAATTTTAATTCCGCCCTTTGAAAAATACAATTTATAAATTCAAAGAAAAGTGTTTTCTATAAATTATATAAATTTAATTTTCTTGTGTTATTATTTAAATCAGACTTAAAAATTAAAATTCTAGGTAATTTAATTACTAGGTTTTATACTAAGTATATTGTCTAAACAATCAATAGAAACAATATTTTTTGCGCTAAGCTAAAAAAATGTTGGTATGTGCAACATATTACCATTGTGAAATTAATAAAATAGATGAAAAAGGTTCGTCGTCATCTGATAAGTTCTCTTTAAAATATTTTAAATAAAATAAATGTGTCATCAAGTTTCAACACTCATCATCATCATCATAATATAGTCTCATCAAATACCTCTACATGTCATATTAAGGTTATTAGCCATTTAATTGCAGCATATTTATATAAAGAAAAATTATAAAATCATCGTGACATTGTATATATAGAATTTTAAATTAAAATCATTTTCTTATTTATAGAAATAGTTTTCGTTTATAAAATTAGATAGAAAACATTTTCTTTATATTGTACAAATGGTAATATTAAAATGTGACACAGCGACGACTTACCTATAGATACAATTTACTAAATTAATTCCAAGCGTGTACTATACATATATTATAAAGTATCCCATTTAATTGAATCAAATTTTATAAATAATTTAATTTAAATATAGTTTTTTTTTTGGCTTCGTATTTATATATAGAAAAATCTATTTCTAGACGATAATTTTATAAATATCGTATGAAATGCGTTGACACTGCCGCCGCACATAATAATGATAATAATAAAAATGTAACATATTTTAATGACTACAATGATGCACACACGCCATATAGTTACAATGTTTAATAGATTTTTTTTTTTAAACAATAAAATAGTTAATTTATATATTATGGTACACCAAGTGCATTAATACGTTTTTTTATAAATTTTAAATATTAAATATTAAAAACCGCTATATATACTTAATATTCTATATCTTTATTGAACACAAACCGCACTATATAAATTTTTTTTTTTTTTTGTAAAAAGATATTTAATTGCGTATAAATGTAACTAACTACTTAATAAAAAACCCATAAAATATTAATAAAACTTATTGATGAAATATTATTATTCTATTTAACCAAATTAAGATTTATTTTTCAATTGTATCTAATAATATATGTTACAATATAGCCACAATTAATTTATTTGTTAATAAATCCAAATATTTATTTTTGTTATATATA
Organism: Diadocidia ferruginosa; assembly: GCA_027564275.1. NCBI lineage: Eukaryota > Metazoa > Arthropoda > Insecta > Diptera > Diadocidiidae > Diadocidia > Diadocidia ferruginosa. Next base: position 5,136 of record JANSTW010070341.1, on the reverse strand, counting down.
CACTTTACACATCACTCGGTAACGTTCTATATAAAATATAAAACAATAACAAACTTAACTAATTTCAATATATTATACATTACACAGAATCATCTATATAGAATACCATGTCGACGCCGGATATTACCATACTCATCCAAATTCCCGATAGAACTAACTGAAATCTACAGAAAAAATAATAAAAATCAAGAATATAGAAGCAAAATATTTCAGAAAGAACACCCCAACACCCATATTGTTCCGTTCCGACGACTGGCGACGAAGCGTAACCAACCATGCATTGTATATTAATATTATGATGTGGAAAAAGAGAATTTTTTGAACATACGGAAGGGAAAACCTACAACAATACGAAAAATACGATACTCTCCAAATCAGCCCGTTATTATATAATATATTCTATTAAGCTAGACTTTGTGCTATATAATATATGTTCCATCAGCTGACTGAAATTGTAAGAATATTGGTTAGAAATTTTGTATAAAAATATATTGTTCCATATAAAAATAACCAATTTATTGAATGTCATGCGCTAAAAATAAAACGTAAAATGTTTTACTATATATTTATGTAATAGAGAACATAATTCTGTCCTTTACTCCACAACGAAGAGATCTAAATTTGTCACTCACTCAAAATTAATCGTTCGAAATTTTAATTTTTATGAGCTTATTTTTGAGCAGTTTTTTTTAAATATTTTTTTAAGTATCCTTTGTAACCGCGCAACATTTTTTATCGGAAATCTAGAGAATGAAAAATCGATATCTGTATGATATCTAGGAGCACTATCTATATGATATCTTTTAATATTCATCTGGTAGATATATCTTTTTTAAGATATAAGTAACTGTACATTGAATTATATGTCAATGAAAATACTGATATCATATGGTTATCTTAAATATGCATACAAATATTCTTTATCTACAAGATATCTCATCTATATCGCTAGAATCACAACGTATTACTAAACCCCACTATTCAGAAAAAAATTGACATTTCGATTTAAATTCGTTAGAGCAACATTTAAATAATTTTGTGGCTTTATTTATTGGTTTACAGATTTTTTGAACTCGCATATGGAAAAAGCAGATTCTCAGCCATACTAATGATGAAACATAGATCTCAAATCGAGTTTTAGGTGCTGAGTTTACTCCAGACGTGAGCACTGTGACGGCAACTCAAAATATTTTAGTATAAACATGTGAAGAGAGAATAGACGATATATTGGTACACTTCAAATTGAAATATTTTTTCTCTGTACATTTATACCGCTAGCAAAACAAAACAAGTTGACGACACATGAAACCAAGTTTTTCAAGTGTATTATTTTGTTTTATTTTGTCATTATATTTATTTTCTAAGAACAATGAAGCGTACAAAAAGTACGTTTTGCTCATACCCGGTTTACTCCATGACAAATTTTTGAGGCTGGACGAAGAAAGGTACGCTTTGCTCTGGTCGACCAATTAATTTATTTGATAAAAGCTTTGCTTTTAATTAGACCGATTAGATTGTTTTTAAATATTTACAAATAATTTTTTTTTTAATCTTGAACTCTATATCCTCTCGATATCTTGCAGTTATCTATAAGTTACAAAAATCTCGCATCTTATCTTTATATTATTGATATCATCTAGATATAGAAAAATTATTTATTTATATCGCTACGATATCATATATATATCTGCTAGGTATCTAATAAAATAAATATATCCAATGGATATTTTATCGATATATTCTATATCTTATAGATGTGTTTTTACTATCCGATAACTAAATGTTATCATATATATGCCTATAGTCGATAATATTACAGATATCTATTATTTTAACGTAGCTCGATATCCTATTATTTATAACAGATAAAAAATGTTGTGCGGGCTGTTAGCTATATACTATTGAAAAAGAAGATTCTATATTTGAACTTACAGAGGAAAAAAGGTGCCCCTTGATTGAATGTTTTATATTATATTTTTTATCCGCACGTTTGCTTGTCCATCAGTCTGACCGTACATCTGTCTGTCTGTCTGTTCGTCCGACTGTTGTTTATCTTTTCGTCCGTCTGACCATATGTATATCCGTCTGTTTGTCTGTCTATCCGTAAGTCCGTCTATCCATCCATCTCTCCGTCCAACTTTCTGTCCGTCCGGCTAATCGTCCGTCTATTTGTTCAGCCGTCCGTTCATTTGTCTGCTTGTCCATCAGTTCGTCTATCTATCCGTCGGTCTATCTGTCCGTCCATCTGTTCGTTTGTCTATATGTTTGTCTGTCCGTTCGTTTGTCCGTTCGTTTGTTTGTTCGTTTGTCTGTCTGCCCATTGGCTTGTTCGTTCGTTTTTCGTTTGTCAGTAGATGTGTCCGCCCGTTTCTCCGTCCGTCCGTCTATCTATCCGTTCTTCTGTCATTCCGGTTGTCGGTCTGTCTGTCCGTCCGACTGTTTGTCCATCTTTCCGTCCGTCTGTCCATCTGTTTGTCTATCAGTTTGTTCATCTATCTTTCCATCCGTCTGGCCATCTGTTTGTCTAGCCGTCTGTTCGTCTATCTACCCGCCGTTCGCTCGTCTGTCCGTCCATCTCTCCGTCCAACTTTCTTTCCACCTGTATGTCCATCCCTCTGTTTGTCTATCTCTCCATCCGTCTGCCCGCCTGTTTGTCTATATCCGTCTGTACGTCTATCTATCCGTCCATCCACACGTATGTCCGTCCAACTGTCTTTTCGTCTGTCTGTCCGTCCGACTGTTTGCTCGTCTTTCCGTCCATCTATCCGTCCGTTTGCCCGTCTGTCAGTACAACTATTTTTCTGTCCGATCAACTATGTCTGCCTGACAAATGTCTGTCAAAACATCTGCTTGTCCGCCCATCTTCCTGTTCGTCTGACAATCTTTATAATATACCAGACAGAAGAAACTATACACTAATGGACGGATTTTACCAGATTTTAGTAAGGGTGAGATTTGAATAATGATCACATACCCAGGTATTGCATTTGAGATCTCTCTACAGCAAATAAGAGTGGGGTTTCATACAATTGTTTTGTGAAAATAACTAAATGACCATATTATGGATAAAGTTGGATTGAATTAATACGCGGTCTTTGAGTTAAAGCAGAAGAGAGCTCTCAAACAATTTTTGAATATTTACTAATTGGTACTACACAGAAAAACCACAAAATATTTTTATTTTATTGGTTTCCCGCTAAATCTAATGAAAAATTAGGGTGACAATAATTGGTCGATATACCCCTAGCGTATATGAAAACTTGAATACATTAAAAATTTGGTTTTGCTTTTGATTTGATTTAATTTAATTTATTTATAATTAATAATAATAGGTATATAAATAAAATTAAATAATTATAACTGCAAAATTGCCATATACTTAAGCTATGGCACTTATAAGCAAGAAAACACGGTACCGATTTCAAAACAACTTGGCTTTTCCATAGAGCAAAACATGCGTTTTGCATAAAGATATATGTTGAATATCGATATATGTCGTGATTTAACTATATAGTCCAAACATAATATTTACAAACAGCAACATTCGACATATATTTATGTAAAGCACATTTTTTGCGCTTCGAAAATCAGACCCGTTTTAAAAACGGTACCGTTTTCTTGCTTAAGTTCCGTAGCTTTGGGCATATTTTTGAAATTTTGAATAATATTACACGCATTTCCGGATTAATTATAAAATACAAAATTATCCACAAAAATCTAAAGATGTCGCTAATTTCAAGGAAATTGACCTAAATTTTGTTCATTTTACCGATAAAAATACTTTGTTCATTTTGTGTCGCACAATTTTAGCGCGTGTGCGGCCGCAAAAAAAAATTGTGCCAAAAAAAATTTGGTCCACCAAATGAAAAGGCGATTTGCGGAGTTTTATTTGGTGTCGTCGCGCGCGGTTGATTTTATTTTTTCGTTTATACAACAAATTTAGTTAAAAAAATTTGTGATAATGTGAATATTTTTAGCTAATTTAAAGTATTTTCTATAAATACGATCCGAATTTGAAGAGGAAACTGAAAAAACAAACAAATTTTAGTTAGAATAACGAAAGAAAGGTATACAAACAAAATACAATGGGCAATTCCGAGAATAAAATGTCATCTTCCACACTGGCCGAAAATAATGAAAATGTTGTTGCTGCTGGTCAGCATAATAATAGCATTGGAAATTCTCTAGCCACTTCTGAAATAATAAAAAATGTTCATATTCATGAATTGCCTCAGGCTGACGAAGAACGATTGGAGAAATTGTTTAAAAGATTGGATCGGGATGGAAATGGACGTATCGATATACACGATTTATCGGAAGCTCTAAAAGATATTGGTCTATCACATAAATATGCTGAGGTATAAATTCAGATAAATATCTAATCTAATGCAGTTAACAAAATATTCAAAAAAATTATTTTAACATAACCTGAAAATTGCCAACATTTTTTTTCTTTTGCCTATGTCGTGACCTCATTTACCGTATAATTTATTGGATGATGATGACTAGTTCTTTGCTATGTTTAGCATAACATTATGGATGGTCGTTGCGCCGATATTTCGCTTTTATATTGTTGGTTCCGGGGGAAAAGAAACCTTTCAATAAAATATTTTTCGCAAATTGATAAAAAGTCAAATTCAATTATTTTGTTGTTATTGTTTTCATGATGAATGTTTATCAAATTCAATTATAGACACTGAAGCGTGGAAATATTTCTAATCTAGGTCATTAATTGTATAAATTAAAAATTCTCCAACTTACCTACCTGAATAGAAAAATTATTTGATTATTTTTTATGTTTTCTAAACTATATATTTTACTAAAGTGTTGTTACATTATTAAAAAGTAATATTTATTATTTATTATTAGAATATTTTGGTGTTAGATTTATAATATTTATAATACCTAATAGGCAGCGGCGGCTCTACCTATAGGTCCGATGGGGCCTTGTCCCACTTGTTTAAACTATAAGAAATAATATATTTTATTAGTTATTATTTTTTTTTTCTTTAAATGATTTAAAATAAAATACTAAACTACTCAAAATCTATAGTTATTATATAAACTTAAGTAACGCCTACATCAATACTAAATAAGTATATATTCGAAAATAAAACAATCAAATAATATTTAAAC
>JANSTW010070340.1:0-20486 GCA_027564275.1 Diadocidia ferruginosa | reverse complement strand
TTTTTTTGACCCTGTCGAGTCTCGAACCCGGAACCTCTTCGACACAAAGCCGTGATGCTACTCACTACTCTATGCTGACTACAAAATTAAATTAATGTTAATATTATTTTCTTTGACGCATAAATCGAATTAACCAACTAATTATTTGACATTCAATTAATTTATTTATTAATACGGACATTTTAATTGAGAGTAAAAAAAGTATAGAAGCCCTCCCTTAAGAAATATTTCTGATTTCCGGAAAAAATACACCATTTTTAATAATGATTTTCGAGACTTTTGAAATGATTTTGTAACTTGATTTCCGGGATTTCAGATTTCCCGAAAATATTTTTAATTTCTTATTGATTTTCTTGAGTTCATAAAATTATTCAGTGATTTCTGGGATTTTTAAAATGATTTAGGATCTTCTGAAAATATTTTTGATTTCTTATTGATTTTCTCGAGTTATTAGAAATTAATTCAGTGATTTTTGAAATTATTTCCGTAATTTCTGAAACGATTGCAGAATTTCGAAACACTTTTTCGATTTTTTATCAACTTGAACATTTTTTATTGACTATACATTTAAATGTCTCATTTTTCAAGTAATTTTGTTCTACTTTGTAATGAAATAATATATACATTTTACCAACAAATATAATTATACGTACGTACTAGCAATGAAATTAAACATATTTTGCTTGTGGTCCGCATAATATTTTGGCCGCTTTTCGCCCTATATTATTATTAAAAAGAGGTCTTTAATGTCCCACTTATGGTATTATAAAAAAAACAACAACAACAAAATAATTGTAACTTAATTTTAAGTGCACTGCAGTTTACGCAACCATACATAATTTTGTTACGAAAAAAAAAACATGTTGATCGAATACGCATAATTTTAATATCATGCTCTTTAAAAACATTACACAAACATAATACTTAAAGTAATTGCTTTTAAATTCAAATATTATATAATTTAAACTCAAAAACAATTTTTGTTCAATTTTATGATGTGCGTTCCACGTTCTGTAATTGTTTTTTTGTATATGCGATCTTTAGCGCGCATCTTGCTTTTAATAAAATCAAGTGTAAGCATTAAATTTAATGTGAGCCGCAGAAAAACAATGCAAAAAGTGCTCTGCATTTCGCACAAAATTATATAATTTTTCGAATATATAAATTTATAATTTTGAAATATTAACTGCAGCGCTGTAGCAGCAGCACCGCACTATATATAATCATAAATAATCGAAAAATGGACGCGCACATAATTGCGGGACCGACGATCTCATCATAAACGAATAAAATTAAATGTTTTTTTCGTTATTGTTTTTTTTTTTGGTTTTCTTAAATATAAAAATTGATTTATACGATATTATTTTTAAGAAGATAAAAATGCACAATTATATCCACATCACGTTTCATCAATATAATATTTACTGCTGAATTACCTATATAATATGTTCAGGCTGGGCATTTATGTAAAAAAAATATGTGTTCCGTTCTATATATTAATATAAATGAGAACTTTGTAATACAAAGTAGAACTTGTCTTTCGTATATTGAAATGTAAATTTATAAAGCCTCGCGATTTTAAACTTCTCAATTTTCTATTCAATATCAATCGCTAATGATTTTCTAATAAAATTACTTCTAATTAATTCAAGATCTTATCTTGTTAATATAGGTTTTATCACTAAAGTCCATTATATTATATATAATGCTATACCATTATATTATAACTAGTTGTTTTAAAATAAAATATACAAATTTCCTAAACAAATAGTAAATTTAAAATTTAAATATTCAATCAACTATTCATTAAGTACTATAATAAAAAAAAGACTTTAGTGATAAAACATAATTTTGAAAAATCATTGAATATTTTTCGTAACTTTTCTCTTACAATTAATAAAAAATAAAAATAGTCAAATTGTCCTTATTCTCTCATGTTCAAAATATCTACACATGCAACAAGTATAAACCAAAGAATTTCCAAAATTTTTCCATTTTGCGTGTACAAGTATTATTCTATTTTTTGGTAAATAAACAGATTACGAGAAATATCTAAAATAAATCTTCATTTATTTATTTTAAATGCAAAATGTATATAATTATGCGCAAAAATAAGAAGTTCATTTTTTACTTCAGAAATAATCCTTAACACATTTTTGATTTTTTACCATTAAGAGTATAAATTATATAAAATTTGTTCAAAAATAATAATAATTTGTTTAATATTTAATCTGGACTCACCACAACAAGTACACATGTTTATCGATTTTTATCTCTCTATACAAAGAAGATTATTTATTATTTTTTGCGATTTTTTTTTTCAAAAATATTGCGGAAATTCCATATACAAATTTTGCTAAAAGAATATCACTCGTTAAAAGTCTAGATATAGTTTAGGGAATATCCGAAAAAAAAATTATCACACGCACAATGAATGAATTTAAGAAAAATGAAATGAATTGACTAAAGGACTCTATTGTTTTGTTCATAAAGCACTATATAAGAAGGATGTGTTTTTTTAGTTATTTACAATGAAATTGTTGTTGTGACACAGAAAACAAAAGTCATTTAAGAAAATGTATAAAGAAGACATTAAGTCTGCGGTATATTATGTGGAAGTTCCTGATTTATTTCAGTTGGACAAAGAAAACTCTATATACTGTTATAGTCAGTTGATTGATAAAAAATATTTATTGATACAGAAAAATAGTAAATAATATTTTTTATCACACTGTGAACGATTTCATACAATCATGAAGTTTTTAATGAAATTTTGAGACATTTTTTTACCATCTATAGATTTCTTAATGAAATTCTATAAATTTTCAAGAAATAAAGAATTTTAGCAAAACGTTTTTTTTTTCAATATGAAATTTAATGACATTTCAAAGAACTTAAAAATATTAATATGATAAAATCATTTGATTTAATGAAATTTTAAAAAATTTCATAGAAATTGCGAGAAATATCATGAAATCATGAAGTTTTCAATGAAATTTCGAGACATTTCTTACCATCTATAGATTTCCTAATGAAATTCCATATACTTATTTAGAAATAAAGAATTTAACAATTCATGGTGGTTTTTATTATGAAATTTCATAACTTTCAACGACATTTCAAAGAATTAAGAAACTTTTAAAAATTATATAGAAACTTCGAGGTATTTATTGAAATCATCATCTTCTTTCATCCTGTTTTTTTAACGAAACTTTGATGAAACCACAAACTGAGCATTCAAAAAAAAAAAACTTTTCATCAATTTGTATTGATTTTTTGGGAAATTTTACCAGAAAATGGAAGCAAATCGTAAATCTGATAGACATAATATGAAATTTAAAGATATCATATTTATTAAATCATCGAGATATTCAACGAATTTTGATGATAACACAAATTCAACAAAAATTTATTTTTTTCATAAATTTTTAATTAAATTCTTATGAGTTTTTTAGGCGAATATTTGGATTTCAAAGAAATTTATAAACATTTTTCGGTGAATATCAAAATTTCAAAGAAATTTTATTAAATCTATTTTTTCAATGATAATAATTTTTAGAGATTTTATTGTATTTGCAGAAAAATTTAAAGAAATCATGAGAATTTTCAAAATTTTGGTGAGATTTCATTGTAAATAAATAAATTGTAAAAAATCAATAATATTTTTTATGAAATTTCACTAAAAAAGTTTCAGCAAATCGTAAATCTTATATAGGCGGCTATGAAATTTCGTCTATTAATATTGATCATATTTTTGAACAAAAATTTCAAGATAATTTGATGAAATCACACTATTTGATTTTTTTCATGAAATTTTTATGATTTTTAAGTGAATATTCGGATTAAAAAAAAAATTATGAGATTTTTGATGCGAATATCATAAGATTTAAAAAAAAAACAAAATCATTAGCTTTTTCTATATTAATTTTTATAGTTTTTATTGTATTTATCAAAAATTTAAAGAAATTATGGAAGTTTTCAAAATTTTCGTGACATTTCATAGTTTTATTTTATCAATAAGTTGTTTTATGAAATCTCATCAAAAAAAATTATAGCAAATCGTTAATCTTAAAAAGACATAATTACAGCAAAGTAAATCTTTGCAAACTGGAGAGTTTACTAGATAAATGTACAAATTTTGCAAAACATTTCCCACAGAAAATTTAAATATTAATTTGTACATACACATTATCTGGCAAGTCTCAATATAGAATTTTAAAATGCACAACAACACAGCATAAGAATATATTATCATTATTCTTCTGAAAAAACCCATATAGTTCAATGGGCAATTTTTCGTCGAAACAATACAGAAATCTTCATTGTGTTGTGTTGCTTAAACGGCACACACAAGGTATACATAAAATATATTCTCTTCTATATATGTTACATAGTTTTAGTTACCTGCAACATCTTCTTTTATAGTCTTTGCCATCTATTGTTTGAAACGAAAAAAAAATTAAGCAAAACCTTTGACCTCATCTACATTGCTAATTTGTCACACTATCCAATCCATCCACTTGTATAGTATACGATGTCTCTATGTATATAATGTTATTCATAGCTTTATATAGTAATTGTTGCCATATATGTGGTTCGATAAGGTCAAAACCATAAATGCGTTGCACGAGCAATTTTTGCCATAGCAATATATATGTTCTGGTATACGATGCTCATGCGCCCGGAAAATGTATAATTTTGCTCTTTAATTTTATTTTTACCACACGCATAGATAACAAATGAACTTAATAAACGTTTATATTATTCTGCGCATTCTCAAGTGCATTTAAATACATAATAAATACAATGAATTATAATATCGTCTTAAGTCTCTGGTAAATACAAAATATTACGATTTTTCTTCTTTTTTCACAAAAAAAAAACTATACTTTGTAAAGCAAAAACGATTTGTTTTGATAAATATAAAGTACGTCGTATGCGAGCGGATGACACAATATTATAAAACGACGGTAAATATTCTATACATTTACGCATAACTCAACTAATTAATAAAATAAATATTTAAGAATTTCAAATAAAAAAATAAATTTCTGCATAAAGGTGAATTTATTATTATGAAATAAACCTTTTGTCCGCTCGCATTATTTATATAATCCATTATTGCACAAGATGTGTGAATTAGTTCAAAAAAATGCATTTGTTTTTTCCTTTTTTCCAATCTGTATGCTCATAATATAGAGACGATGGTTTTGTTTGACAAGCATAAATATAACAAAACGAAAAAAAAATCCTTTTCTATTTATTTAGTTTAAAATGTTTATACGAAAATGACTTTTATATGTAATATATAATGCAAGCGAGTCTATTATAATTTTATACAATGCACAGAATTGTATCAAAGGGTAAACCGCTATAGGTTATTTTTTTCTCTATAGTAAATTGAAGAATATATCGCTCTAAACATTTGTTGACACAATGTGTTTGATTTAAAATAGAGAAGACAAAAAAAACATTGTAAACTGCTAATGAATATTATAAAATTATAATTGTTTTATAATGTTTATTACAATTCTTGAAACAACAGGCTAAAATGTGCTAAAAATTTTTGAATTTTGTATAATTAAAGGCGTTGGTCACGTGCTTATTTTTATAATATCTTGCGTACAATAGTTTTGTTTATAAAAACAAAGATATCAAGAGATTTCTTTTTGTAAATAAGACGAAAGACACAAGTGACGAACCTTTTTATATGATTTTGTTATATAAAATAATTAATATAAGACGAAAGACATAAGCGACGAACCTTTTTATATGACTGCAGATTTTGTCCACTAACTTATAGACTTTAACCTATACAATAAATTTTATTTTAAATTCATAATCATTTTAGGAAATTTTTTAAACTTTTTCTAAATGATTTGCGATTTTTTTTTACAAGTTAAAATTTTTAAATTTGCATAAATTTACTGAACATTTCAAATATTTTTTTGATTTTAGCGATTTTTAATATTTGAAAACTTTTCATAAATTAGACTTTTTATACAATTTCAGACCAATCTTTCAATTAAAAAAAAAAAATTCTTTTTATACTGATTTTATTAAAATATTTGAAATAAAAACTACTCAATTCGTATACAAAAAAATACAATCGCTGATTGGTAGATTGACAAAATAAACATATTTACATTTATTTATTTCAAAATCCATGTCAAATATCGCACATACATTTACGGCATAACTATAATTTGTATAAAAAAAATGTCAAATAAACATACACGCATTACTTAAATTTGATGAAAAAAAAAACGAAATAATTTACAAAACTAAATAACAAAAATCTGAATTATAATATCTGATCTGTACAAGAAAAAAAAAATACATTAAAATATTAATTATATTTAACATTATTGTTAGCTAAAAAAATGGGCTTCTATATAGCAGCAGCTTAAATATTTATTAAATATATGTATAATTTATCTTGTACAAATATTAACTTTATATTTATAAATTAAGGTGCGATATGTTGAACGCAAAAATAAATCGAACTGAAAAAAATAAATTCCCAAATTACGACATTGCTACTGGGTATTATTATTATTATTTAAAATAAACAAAACAAATTATTCTGTTTACCCAACTCATTATAAGCTCTGACCATTATAGGACGCAGAAAGTCTATAATATTTTAAATATTGAAAAAAAAATCGATTTTTCTACTAAATTCGATGAGAAAAGTAAACCAAGCAATTTAATTTAGTTTTGGAAAAATTGATTTTTGAATAATTTATGGATAATTTGAGTGATGGTTTATTTACAGAAACGAGTAACTATATTATATATTTGACTTACTCTTAAAAAAATTAAAATTAATATTTTAAATATTCATAATATTTCTAAGAATTTAATTTTGAAAAGATTTAAATATCAGTTTTGATTGTTAACATTTTCCTATAAGGAGTAATCAATTTTAGAATTCTTGAGACAATTCTGTGGATATATTTTGGAAATCTTATAGAAGCCTCTTGGAATGAGCAATTTCGATGTCTTTTAGAAGTACTTTAGAATTCTTTTAAAAGTCTTGGATAAAAGTCATTTGAATATCCTGGAAGCTTTTCAAGTTTTTTGAAAATAGTTTGAATGTCTTCTTAAAATATTTTGGATATCTTTTTAATATCTATTGGAAGTGTTTTATAGATGTATTTTGAATGTATTGTGAAAGTCTTTTGGATGTCTATTGGATGTCTTTTGGATATATGTTAAAAGTGTTTAATGTCTTTGGAAGACCTTTGAAAGTTTTTTGAATTTTTTTGAAGTTTTATAAAAAAAATTGAATGTCTCTTGGATGTCTATTGAAAGTCTTTTGGATGTCTTTTGGATATCTGTTGAAAGTGTTTTAAATGTATTTTGCGGAAATCTTAGAAGTATTTTGGAAATGGAAGTCCTTGCTTGACATGTTTCTTTTCAATTTTTTTTTATTCTTAGCAAAATAAATACAATACACCCATTTTTTTTAAATACTAAACTCGACGCAAATTATAAATTTAAAAAAATCGCATATTTCGTTTATATAAAAATTTCATATAAATATCAATGTATGTTTAAACTTGTGACAAGAACATAATATTATATAAATATTTTACAGGTATATAAAAATATGAAAACACTATAACTGCCAATAAAGCACGATTGTAATTGACATAATATTGCACATATTCCTGTTATAATATAGTATTTCATTCATTAATATATATTTGTATTAAGTATTATTATTATTATAGAGATAATTATATACGTTAAAGTCATATATATTGCATTATATAAATATATTGTTTTAAACTTGCCAACAGTATACGCGATAATTATGTTCATCATAAAATTACCTTTACCTAGATAATAAATATTGAGTTGGGTTTTACAAATTGACGGTTAGAATAAACCAAACAATCGATAATAATTGATAAATACCTTTATTGCAGTATAGTTATGTAAAACTATATAATTAAATATATTACTAAATCGATTATTATTAGTTATTATTATTATTTTAATTTGGTTATATCGATGATGTCGAAAATGTACAAATATATATAATTGTATTGAAAATTACGTCAAATTGTTTATACATATATATATATACGCAAATGGCTTTTACAAAAACGTATTTTTAATAAGGTAAAGGACAATTACATTTTACCTCAGTTGAAACCATAAAATTATCTAATTAAATAACTAAATTAAATTACAATAAACCTCTAATATATACAAACTAAAATGGTTGAAATAATTTATATAATGCGATATAATTAATGCGACATGTGCTGACATTTTCGTGTATATTTATACAAATAGGCGCGAATGTATAAAGTATATAATATGATGCGTACCATGCAGGCAATCAGGAAAATCAATTAAATACAAATTTATAATGAGTTTTAGCACCGCAGTCTTGACTGTTAAAGTGTTTGCGGTTTTATTCAATTATTGTCTAATTAGTTTATTCAAGTAAAATATTTAGCAAATTAAAAATAATATGCGATATCGATAATATTATGTAATGATGACTCCAAAGCAATATAGTCTATCTACATTTTTAAAGTTTTAAGCAGTCATTTTCAAAAATACAAGACTAAATTATTTAATATTGTAATTTTTTAATACTTCTTCAAAATTTTTAAAATGGTGATGAATTAAAATGCTATGAAGCCGCCGGTAACATGTTTTTGTTTGGTAAAAAAATATTTAAAAAAAAATCTCATATACAACGTTATATTTAAATACTTGGATTATTTGTATGTAATTTAAATACATATTGTATTTATAAATTTTAATTTCATAACTGCCGGGTAATAATTATTAAAATATAATTTATGGCAATTATTATAATCTTTATATATTGTGAATGTTATCTCTTAAACAGAGATGTTCAAGTTAGTTTCTGTTATCTATTAATTTCATCAGCGATCGGACTAAACTCTGTATAGCAACTCTGTTATATATTTAAAATACATTAAAAAAATTATTAAAATTTGCATCAAAATGAGAATTATCAATAAAACGTCATTAAAACAATTTTTCAATTCAACTCAAAACATATTTGAATTCTTTCAAAATGGACTCAATTCTTATTTTTGTATTTTTTTTTAAGTGTCTGAATTAAAGCAAACTTCATATAGCGAGTTTGTGTCAGTTATATGATTTTTTCTTCAAAAATAATTTTATATTCAACATTTAATAATCTTATTAATCACACGCATCTTTTAAAAATGTTTATTTCAATTTAACCTTTTATTTATCCATAAACAAAGGTCGAAATTGTCTATAGAATTATGATTTTTTTTTACAATAAAAAAAATCACAAGAAAACAAAAACGTTTTGTCGTAAAAGTAAAAAAAACGTTCATTTTGTTTCTGCGCAGCATTTTTACGACCCACAATAACTTTTACTCTCTTTATGAAAAAAAAAACGATAAAAAACCAGCGCAAAAAATAAACAATTAAAATACGTTTTGAAAAAAAAATTCAAAAAATAAAATACTCTAAAAAAAACAATAAAAAAATATTAGAGCAATAAAACCGAAAAAAATCTGCTTTGGTTCTTTTTGCAAATAAAAATTCTCGGCGCAATAAAAACAAAACATTTTTTTATTAGTTGCCAAAGAACATTCATTTTTCGTTTTAAAAACTCTAAAAAAGCCGACAATCGCTTTTTTAAAGTTTTCAGTTTAATTACTCTCAATAATGTTTTAACAAAAATAACAAAACCAAACAGTAAACGGCACTGCCAATAAATTACGTTATTGGCAGCATCTTATAATATAATCTAATAATTTTTCATGCAAAAATTGAAAAAAAAAATATTATGTAACAATTTTAAGGGATTTTATGGTTTTTTTATTGCTCACTATATATAATAAAGAGGTCCTGTTTTTGGTTTATTGTTGGAAAAAATTAAACTTTTATGACAGTAATTATATATTATTCGAATGCGGTCATAAAATATTAAAAGGAAATCTTCAAAATTCAAATATACATTTCTTGTTTATGGATAAAAGTGGTTTTATTATAATTTAATTTGACAACACAAAACAAAAAAAAAACGTTTAAATTTAAGATTTCCGGAATCTGAATAATCGGGTGTTTATACAAATATTTAATGTCAAATGGACATTCTTAAAAAAATGACAACAAATTAAACAATTTTTTTCTGTTATTGATAAATATATTGTCTGGTCGAACCTTCAACTTCTGTGACCAAATAGTGTATAGAAAAATTTGAATAATGTCTTGTTATCGCATGCGTTCATAAACATGAAAAAATGATTATTTTAGTTACCAGAATTTGGTGTTAAATTTTGTTGGTTGGTAAGTTGTGTTGATAATAAAAAAAAAATAATTTTTTAAATTTTTCAATAGTGTGGTTCATTTTGGTCATTTAGGATTATTTGAACAAATAAAACTAAATTGTAACATATAGTCAAAGAAATAAATATTAAAGAAAATTCAAAATGACTACCAAATTCAAGATGGCGTCAATACAAAAAATCTTAAATAACTTAACTTTGTTTTACCAAATAGTTATAACTAAGTTCCAAAACAAAAATTAATCAAGCTATTGTGTTCAGAAGCCATTTTGAATTAAGACGTCATCTTAAAATTTCCACATGTTTATTTTTTTCCCATAACGCTGAATAACGTCTTCGTTGTTTTGGAAGTTAAAGTTTTTTTTAGTATTTTTGATTTTTTTACCGAAATTAATTTCATTATATGGATTTGTTCCACAATACTCTGTTAATTAAATAAACTAATAAATCCTCGATAAATTATTAAAAAAAATAAGTTTAATTTAATTTTTTTTATTAATAAGTTTTTTAAGTCTTTATGCTTTGAATTTTGATCTTAAATCACGACGCCATCTTGAATTACGACGCCATTTTGAAATTCTCACAACTAACTTATTTTTTATTTGAAAA
Source organism: Diadocidia ferruginosa (assembly GCA_027564275.1). NCBI lineage: Eukaryota > Metazoa > Arthropoda > Insecta > Diptera > Diadocidiidae > Diadocidia > Diadocidia ferruginosa. The sequence goes on along the minus strand of JANSTW010070340.1, from coordinate 9,555 downwards.
AAATTTCAAATTTTTGTTTCAAAATTGTACCGTACTATTACAATTTTTTATTTAAAACCAACCAAACAATTTATTTTCTGTTTCTAAATAATATAAAGTGTCAATGTGAAGAATGTTTTAGTACGGTGTGCATTTTATTTGACAAATATCTTGGCTTGTAAAATATATTTTTGCTTTTTAATTTTTTTTATATTTGCATAAAAATGCTTCGCATTATAAAATTGAAAATTATTATTTACAATTTACAAAACACTTCTTCTTATCTTAAACTAATTTATTATTAAATTTGTTGTATATTGCCAACCATTGTATTAAAAAATTTTTCGAGTCTTTTTTGTTTAAATTATTTTTAGATATGGAATTTTGGGATTTGATCACAATTAATATTGATAATTTTTGGGTTGACCATTTTTTTGTCCGTTGTGATTTTTTTGGTAACTATTTTGTAAAAACTAAAAAAAAATAAGTTCCAACTAACCAATGAAATTCGATTCAAAATAAGTTCGCCTCTTAAATTCTGTTAATTATAGTGCAAAGAAATAAAAAATGGTTTATTATTTCCATTTAGTTTAATTTATCATTTAATTAATGCATTGATTTTAATTGAAAATTTTAGGGCGAGCCAAGAATTTTTGAAATTTTTAATTTATATTATTGGTAATTAATTCGAATATACATTTTAACCCTACCTGATAGGAAAAAACAATAAAGACAGTGGCGAGTGGATTTGATTGAGTAGACAGCAGAAGATTTATAGGTTCTTAATATTTATTTTATTTATTTATTTAAATTTGCTTGCGTTTTCGAAAAATTTCAAAAGATTTCTTTAAAATTAAACAAGCAAACTTTGATTTTAAGATTTTTCTGGGATATCAACTGTAGAGCTCACCCTAAACTTCCCATAGACCGTTCGCCACTGGAAGAAAATAATTTTAAAACCAACAATTAAAGCGCAATCTTTAGAAATACCAAAAAAGTCAATTATAAACTTATATAAATTACATTTAAAATATTTTAATTATATTCTCTCTTAAAAATTTCAATCAAATTTTTATCATCTCCCACCTGCTTAATTTATCTATTAAAATGTTTGAAATTACCCAAAAAATATCAACTATAAACAAATGCCACAACCAACCCGATAAACAGGATTTAAAATTCATTAAAAATGCGACATTTTCCTACTAAAACCAATTTACTAAAACAATATATAGACCAACTTATACAGTGAGATTTAAAGCAATAAAAATCAAAATCCAATTTTACTTTTAACCCGCAAAGTCAAACCAATATGCAGCGGCCTACATTTTTTTGTTTCATAAATCCTTCTTTATGATAAATTCAAATTTACTAAACTTTATATACAGAAATATTATCATTCTTAAAAATTTATGAACTCAACAAGGGGTAAAAAAAAAATTGGCTAAAATATAATTTTAGATACAACTCTTCATATATAGGCGTATACCTGCTCTGCTTCGCAGATGATGATGGTCAAAAACTAAAAGTTATACTTATATTGACCATCTCATAGTTATAGTTACGAGCAATAAATTTCCCCCGCAAATAAGACAAGACCAATAAAAAGATAATCCTTTTTCATTGTTTTGGTTTTGTTTAACTAAAGAAAAAAAATCTCAGTTGCAAGTTGTAATGCATTTATATAAACTCGGCAAAACCGCATGACTAATTTAGAGACCATTATTGAGGTGGACGCAGGGTTGTAAACTGTCCATATAACAATACGTCCAATATATAGGTCAAAAATAATATTGTGGGTTAACGAATTTTAGTTTCGTAAAAATTTAAGGATTATTGCTTTTGCTTTTGCAAATTTAAAAATTGTTTATACTTTAAAAATTGCAAGCAAAAAATTAAAACACTTGAATAAAATGCGTGACAAATTTGACAGAAATATTTTTCGTTTGCGCATATATACGTCACATAACAATCAAAGGATTTGACAACTCTTTGTAAAAATAAAAAAAAAAACAGGTAAAAAGATTGAAAATATTTTATTTATAAGAAAAAAATGAAAAAAGGTGTAAAATTTGCATGATATTTTTTTGTTGATTTATGGTTTCGACCAACATATATGGAAATTTCGTCAGTTCTTGTGAAAATTGTCCAAGAAAAATTCGGGTTAACATGTCACACAAAATACAAAATAGTATCCTGTTGACAACGAATTTTTTTTTTGCAAATGTACAAATATTTGTTTTTTCTAAATTTTTTTATGATTTTTCTTTCATAAACTCATTTTGTTTACCGAAAATATTAAAAACATTTTTTTGAATTTATGACAGGATTTTTTTATTGGTGAAATTTGTAAAAAAAAACTATTTTAGGTTTTTTGGTGCCAAAAAACCAATTTGCATTTCGTCCGAAAAGTTATTATATCTGGAATAGAAGAGGCGTGTGGAATGTTTGCAATATTCATATAAATATTAAAGATAAAATATGAAAAAAAATGAACAACCGTTATTTTATGATTTTTCTTTTCAATTTCTTATCTACTGTTTGCTGTTTTCTTCTATTATGTTCAATTTTGCAAGCATTTTTTTTACAATGTCCTTTTTATAGTTATTGTTGTTATTGATAATAAAAGAACGAAACTATATTGCAGTTTATAAAACAGTTTTTGCAATTTTTTTATTAGACTAAAATTTTGCAAATTTTCTTTTTGTTTATTACAGTGGCGGTATTTTGTAAACAGTAAACATTTGCTTTTGTATGTAATTGTACCATAAAATTAAAAACAAGTTTACCTAAGTTGTTGTTACGTAATCATAAAATTTTGAAAAATTGCATAAATTTGACAATTGTATATGAATATTATAGGTAAAAAGGTGACTGTATTTTGTATTTTATAGGTACATTGAGTAATATAAATTATTGGCATAAATAAATCGAAAACAAAAGTTTAAAAAAAGAAATTGAAAAGCAAACTCATTTTTTTCTTAATATACGGTTTGTGGTACGCAGTCCAAGGGCAGCAAGGTAAGTTCTGCTGCCTCTTGAGAAATTTTCATGATTAAAAATATCTATTAATACAAATCATTTTTATTAAATCTAAAGAAATTTTATTAAAAACTCAAGAGTTTCAACTTTCAAAAAAATCATACAAAAACAAATGATTTCATCGAATTTACTATGCCAAAAAATCTTATTATATTTCATTGAGAACTGAATCAATTCTTTTAAAATTATTTTTTTTTTATTTTAATTCAATCAATTGTTCATAGGTTTTTGCATTAAACTGCAAGAAAGTGACGAAGTTTAGAGACCATTTAACCAAATTCAAAATCATTTATATTGTGACAGAAACGCTTAGATCATTTTAAAGGTAAAAAATGGTAAAGATTTTTTTCTCCAATAAAATATCTTGGAAAATAGGAAATGTTTTCATATAATCCACGCTTTATAAAATTTAACTCCCTGCTTAACTAACTATGAATATAAATTAATTAAAAGTTATTGAAAATGTATTTATTTATTTTCTACAGTGCAGACGTTTTCACGCAAATAAAATTGAATTTAAATTATTTACAAAAAATACTTCAAAAATTTTATAAAAGATAAATTCAAAAAAATATTTTCCAAAAAACTCTAAATTAATTTTCCCCTGCACAAAAAAAACGAAAGACTTGCATCAAAAACGACGAACCTTTTCTCTTCTATGTAAAATTCGATAATTTTAAATTAAATCAATAAAAATTCTTTAAAAAAATTCTCATAAACTACTGATACCGTTTTTTCAATAAAAGCAAAATAAAATTTCAATTTGCTCATAATATTTAGGTATATAAATAAAGGAAAAAAATAATAATATAAAACACGCAAGTCCCATTTATAGATATACAAATAGCAATGTCATTACGCAAAGCAAAGCAAAAAAAAACGATTATATTTATTAAAGAAAAAATTAATTATAATAAAAACCAATAAAAAAAACCGAGATTCCCATACACACAACTCCAAATAGGCACGAAACAAAATCATATCAAATATTCAAACATATATAGCGCGATTGAACTGATTTGGTAAACACAAGTCACACCTCAACTTGCACGCACACATTACCCAAAAAATCTAGACTGTACCATCGTACACAAATACTATGTGTCTCACATGGCTCCACCTATTCACAGGTGATCCCAATGTCTATTGGCTAAATGTATCTGGTACGCGACGTTGAGTCCCTTCCACACAGCTGAGCATTTTTTTCTGTGTTATGCGATCACTTTGTGATCGCGTCGTTTGTTAGATCGGTGATCTGTTTTGTTGTTGCTTTGTTTTTGCTCGGTGTGTGTGTGTGTGTGTGTTAAGTCTTTGAGCTACACTCTGCGGTAAAAACTACTGTTATGCACATCGGTAAACTTTGCGTCGTGTTTAGTTGTTTGCTATGCGCGCTTTCGGATAGTATGTGCTTTGTTGTTGTTTGTTTGTGCGGTCTCTAAATATTTCTATTTACTTTTCGTATGTAAAATTTTGTGGATCGTGTCGTAAATTTTGTGCAATACACCTGTATTTTTGACAACAATTCTAATTTTGGAAATTGATCCAATTCTTTTGAGCAACAAATACACATTTTGGGATTACATAAATTATATGACAACAATTATCTAAAAAATCCTATTGAGAATTGTTACAGAAAAATAGTTTCATCAAGAAAAGTACTCTAATACAATTGATCATATTTAAAAATAAAAATAAAACAATTGATCATATTTTTTAACAGATCAAAATTATATCATGTTTTAAAAATTTGTGTTAAATGAAAAGAATAACTTGTTAAATAATCACAATTGACATGTTAAAATAGTGACGGAAAAAAATCTGGTTTATAACAATCAAAAATAGGTACTAATTGGATCATATTATAAAAATAAATTGATCATATAAATAAATTGTATACAATAAAAAAAGACTGTGTCAATTCAATTATAATACAAGAAAAAAGAGTTATAACAATATAAAAAAGTGTGATATTTTATTCAACAAAGTGCTTCAATTGATCAAACATAAAAAAAATATAATTCGGTTCAAATATAAATAAGCAGATCATTGTTAAAGAATTTCTTAACTAAATGTGGATTATATTAGCGATCTAATGCTAATTGATCAATATAATAAAAATTAATACACATTCTTCTATATAATATAAAGTGGAGAAAATTAAATAAAAAAATTATCATCCAAATTTACAGAGAAAAGAGGTGATAAATATATTTATACAATTGTCTTTGATCATATTTGAGTGCTTTTATATTATGCAAAATAATTGATCAATAAATAAAAAAAAAAAACAAAATTTTATTTAAACAAAAAACAAATTAAATAAAAAAATAATTAAAAAACAAAAATTAAATTAAAAAACCAACAAAATTTCAATAAAAAAACATCTTAAATTGCAAATAATTGTGGAGTTGAAAATAACTTGGAATTTTTAAATGGATACTGAGGTGACCTATTGGATTTTATAATTTTGTTTACATAATATTGAGTGACTTTCGTGTTAAAAATAAATTAAAAACAAAGGATTATTAACTCTTTATTTTTTCAACCGCATGTACCCATGACATCATCAATTTATTAGAACTTCCAATATTTACAACGATCTTTTCTAAGGTAAGAATTTTTATTGTTGCATTCTAATTTTTAAAAAATGTCGAATATTATTACTCGAGTGACGGCCTTTTTCTTTAAATTAGAAGGTTAATCGCTTAAGTCTTTTGTTTTCTTCTCTTTATATTTTTTTGTTCAATATATATTTTTTAACGTACTTCAAGTTCCCTTAGATTTTAAATTTAGTGTAATTTAAATAATTAACAAAAACTATTTAAAAGTCTAGGACTTTAATGATAACAAATAAAGGGGTTTTTAATTTTTCAGTATAGAATATGTTTATATTATTTACGGAAGCGTTTTAAAACTTCACACTTATAAAAAAATTATAAAAATAAACAAAATTGTTCTTATTTTTTCAAATTATTATAGAAAAGGTTACTCGCTTAAATCTTTCGTTTTTTTGCTTTATCAAAAATTGTTTCATAAATCACACGATTTTGTATTGAAGTTCAAGTCACTTAGTTTTTATTTTAGTGTAAAAACCATTTTAAAAGAACGACTTTAGTGATAAAACATAGAATAGTTAATGAATTTCACATAATATATAGAATATGTCCGTCTTATATACTGAAATTGGTATCCCGTTTATGCCTTATCACTTAATTTGGAACTTTCTATTAATTGCACTTAAAATGCATAAAAAAGGAAATTATTCAAAATAAATTATTGTTAATTTTTTTTTTAATAAATTCTTATGACGTAAACAAATTATTTATCAATTTGATTAAAATTGATCTATTTTTACAGTAAAATATTTTAAATAAAATCAATAACAAGTCAACTAATTAGTTTAAATATTTATTTATAACTTGTCATTGTTCCCACGGTCTCAAAACACACAAAAATTTGAAAAATATTACAAGTTTAGTCGCCTTTAGCGACAAAAACGTGTATGTCTAAATTTTGTGTTTATTGTACTTAATGAAAATATAAAATCGAAACTTCGAAACTTATTTTCAGAGGTGTAAACATTCGAAAAAAAACATAAAAAAAAAATCAATCAAAATCAATTTATTATGAACTGTCTTTTAAATATAAAGAAAAATTTTCAACATTCATTATAAAAAAGGACTTTAATGATAAAACATAGAATTTTCACAGTAGAATTTTTCTATATTACATGCTTAAATGTGAACCTCCTCTATGTTTTATTACTAAAGTCCTTTTTTTAAATTTTAATTTTCATTAGTCGGTTGAACAACATTGGACTGAAATACTTGTAGTTTCTCAAGAGTTAATGATCCCAGTGGTTACAAGTAAAAAATAGGACTTTAGTGATAAAACATAAAAGGTCATAATTTTTATAGTAGAATTTTTCTAAATTATACATTGTGAAATGTCGTCTTCGATGTTTTATCCATAAAGTCCTATTTTTTGTATATAGTAAATATTGAATATGAATTAGTACATGCGAAAAGTTATAGAAATGTCATCTTCGACAAAAATTCAGACAAAAAAAATGTATTAAAATATAAGTGCAATGTCTAAAATATGATCATGAATCTATATAGGTATGGGGTCATTAACTCATAAAAAATCAGGTATTTTAGTCAAATTTCACTCAAACGATTAAAATTTGCAGTCAAATGACACTAGAATACTTAGTGGCAACCTGGAATAATATACTTAAAAGGCTTACGTTTTATTTAGTTCTAATAAATTTCTAAAGTTCCTAAGTTTTTTTTAAATAAAAATAATTAAAAAAAAAAATTTGTATGCCTCAGATAATTTTCGCCCTAGCTGAAATTTTTATAAGGAGTCAAACAGTTTCTTTCTATTTTTTAAGGTTTGGGAAGATGCAATATATTTCTGACGCGATAATTTTACCATACAAAAAGAAATACATTTAACGAAACTTTACTGCAAGATGTGAATAAAATTACAGGCTTCTCAGTTCGAATTTATTGCTTTTACCATTTCAAAATATTTTTTCAAATCAAATTTAAGTTTAAATTCTAAAATTTATAAAAAAATTTAAATGGCAAGAAATTTAAATTTGAATTGTAATAAGTTTGAATTGTAAAAGCTTGAAGTTGTACATTAAACCCTGTTAAGCAACATTCAATTTTATATTTAATTTATTGGAATTATTTGTGTATTAAATCTGAATATAATAATTTCATGGATTTAAATGGAAAATAAATTGAGATAATTATGTGACAATAATTTTTTCTCTTTAAATCTTTAGTAAAAAAAAAAACATTTCCACTTTGTCATATGGGCATTATAAACTTTAACGAGAAATATTTTTATAAAAAAAAGATCAAATACCTCGTACAGTCTTACACAATATAAATGATTTTTTCGTTTAAAAAGAATTAATTTATATTGATAAAGATTCTGTTTTCTTTACTTTTTCTGTTTTGGGTATATATAAGTTTTGATTTATGATCTACATTTTGTTGTAGTTGTTGTAATTTATACCTTTAAACTGGATTTTCCGTGGCTCTTTTTTAGTATATTTTTTTTTAATTCTTAAGGAGAAACGAGCAATATTAAAATTGTGAATTGTGTATGTTAAAAAACTCTGCATGTTGTTGATTATTATTCCTATTTTGTTTTTTTTCGTTTTTTCGTAAAAAAAAATCAGATCTTGTTATAACAAAGATGTTAATAAAAAATTGGATAATATTATTGTATACAGATTTGTATATGATTAATAAAAATGATAATAATATTTATATAAATGGAGAATTTATTTAAATTTTTTCTTTCATAACAAAAATGCACAAATCTATAATAATAATAATTTTAGTTACGATTTGCATAATAAATGTTGTCGTTTTTATTATAACACAGAAATTAAAATTTTTCAAAAATGTTAATTAAAATAAACAAATTATCAAACACTAAATAGTGACAAAACATTTATGTTTTTTTTGGACAAGTCAATAAATTGAGTATAAAATTGTTAAATTTTTCAGATTTCATGAGAATTTTTGGCTTTTCTTTTGTCTACTCTTTTACAAAAAACACCTACACTATTAAATGTTGTCAATAAATAAACAATTAAAAGAAATATTTTAATGATTTTTAAATAAAATAAAAAAAAACTTAGGTCATATAGCAAAGAGCTTGATTAGACAGATTTATTATAAATTTTTTTCGCCTGTTCTTCTTTATTAATTCATTCACATTATTGTTGAGCTTGTTAACAGTGTATAACACGATTTATTTTCCAAAATTGACAATTTATTTTCCATTATAGCAAAATTAGCAACACCTTAAAATTTTTTAATTATTTTTTTCCTTCTAAAATAAATTGATTGAACCTAATTTTTCGATAAAAATTTATTATTTACATTTATATATAGTGTAAAAAAAATCGATAATAAAAAATTAAACAATTAACGAAATTTATTGTTTGCAATTAAAAAATGAATTTTGAAAATCTGTTTTTTAAAGTAGCCTTTTGCGTGGGGAAGACGAAAAAAAATGGTTAATATTGTGTTAGCTATTTAATGTTGTGACTTGTGAGCTGAGCACATCGTAAATTTTGATTTGGTTTTTTGTTGACAAATTTAGACATTTTGCAAATTTTAATAAAGTGTTTTTGCTAGCCGAAAGTTTTAGGAGAAAAAAATATTTCTGGTCATGAGTTTATATCATCTAAATTCATCTAAATGTTTATAAAATTCATGTCATCGAAATTAAGCAAAAAGAAATATAATTATATTTATATTATAATTATAATAATTTTATTTATATTATATATTTTAAAATTTTTATTACATTTTCCAATTTTAATGTAACAATATAATAATCTACTAGATACAAAGACATGAAACGACGAACATTTTTCTTATGTCCACATTTACATTTTTTTTTTTTTTTTTTTTTTTTTGGGGGTCCAAAGTTCATTGCGAAAAACGGGCACTCAGACATTTTTGTCCATTGTGCCCTCCCTCTTTGGTTTATTTTACC
>JANSTW010070329.1:0-10376 GCA_027564275.1 Diadocidia ferruginosa | reverse complement strand
GTTTTTGTTAGAGAGTTGATAAAAAAAATATTTGCAAAATTTATGTTTCCGTCAAATTGATTTAAAATAAACAAAAATATATTTGTTTGGATTGTTTTTTTAATTAAAAATAATAAAAAGTGTAAAATGGCAAATTCAAGTAACTCATATAATTGTGATAATATTATGTATTTGATCATTATAGTGCGACGTTGGGTAATTTTAACGAGCGGCTCAAAATATCGTTGGATTATTTGAAGGAAATTTTATGACGATTTTGGAGAACACCGTTGAGTCCTTTCTACACGAACAAAAACAAGTGTTCAACAAGAGTCTTCCAGTTTTTGACAATCCTCAGAAGACGAATGACCTCAAGAAATATGTTGCGAATGTGAGAAGGAACATTTTTTTTTTTGGAACATTAGGAAGGTGATTTTCCACCATCAATAATTAACTTAACCCTAAATATTTACGAATGGGGATAAGGGATTTCAGGATGTTCCAGGTCTGGTGGGGGAGGTTAGTTTTAGGAATTTTTCTATATGATTATATGTAAGTTGGAGAATAGCTTATAAAATCAGCTATTTTTATAAAATTATATGATTTTTAACAGCTTAGGCTCTATTTATTAAATGGTGGGAGGAATTTGATTGTCCTAGGTTTGAGGTAGGATGATTCTGCATATTGATTTCATATGGCATTTCTTTATAAATTATATAGTATTTTTACTATATGTATCCTAAATATTGCATCGTGGATGGTGGATATACTACTTTAAAATACCTAAACTTAAAAAATAGAAAAAAAAAAAAGTAAATGTTTTTATTCTTGTAAGTGAGCCCTCTTTCTAATGAAAGCCTTATTGCTACCTTAAGCAAATTATTGATCCCGATTCTCCAAAGGGTACTAATTCTAAAAGCTGTTTCAAAAAGCTTCAATTAGATGTAATAAGCAACTTGAAAAAAAATTTGCACATGCAAATGCTATCCTAAATATACAACAATTTTTTGCCGTTTTATGTCATTTTTCTTTATCTTTTTTTGATAGTTACACGTAATAAAAAATTTTTTAATTTAGCAATTTCCAATACTTTCGATTCTGCACCTGCTCGAATGTGAATCTATGTTTCCAAACTAAACTTTTATTGCAGTGCCACGGGGACATTTCAGTTAGAAAAAGTCCACCATTAATTTGTTCGAAATCTCTCACAATTAGTAAAAACTCTCTTGTTACTCTATTAGTTAACAGATTGTTATTATATTTATGGTAGATTTTTCTTTTGCAAAAATCTAATGATACTTGTTAACGAGGGTACCAAACTTCAACGTTTCCTTTTGTTTTTAGCTAATTTTTGGTGTAATTTCATAGAATACTGATTAATTCCCGAATAAAAAGTTCATGCTATTTAATTTCCTTTTAGAAATAATATTGTTGCCTTAAAATTTTACTGTTTATCAAATTCAATTCATAAAACTTTTATTATTTATCACTTAAAATCTATTATCAAATAGTATTAAACTTTTAAAAAACAAAACCGGAGCTTTTTTATGATTTAAATATCTCACCTCAAAGGTTTCCTGTGCTTTAATTATGGCAAAATTAGACAATAATAAAAATTGATGAACATAAAGTTCAATTAAGCTGTAGATTATATGTACAAAATACAAGGAAAAATTAGTAGTTGAACTTAAATAAATGAAATCAAAAATTTAAAAATTAAAGCCAATATAAACTTCAAAATAACAATAAGCAATCAAAATGAGAGAAAATTTCGTAGAATTAAAACATATTGAGATGGTATGCAAAAGAAAAAATAAAATAGTAAACTTGAGATCTGTAAGAGCGTTTGTACTCGATTATTAAGTAACATTTGCTATCTTAAGCAGTGGTAATAAGAAAAGCTTTTATTGTCAACATTTTTTAATATTAAAGACTTGTAAAAGCTGACTAATGATATACAAAATTATCTAATTACAAAAATTTAAGGCATAAAAGTTAATATCTTTATTTTAGATAATCTTGACAGTTTTTAATAGTTTTATTTTTGATTTCAAAAATGCGTTTCTTTTTTGCTAAGCGTCACTGTTTGCAGTAATTGCGCAAATTTTACTTAAATATGTGACACTCAAATTGTCTTTCTATATTGTTGCAAAACAAATGCATAATTTTTTGATAATGCCTTTTTGCGGTTTCTTAAAAAATTCCTAAATAAGCAAAAATATTTTCTTAAATTATAATTTTTGTAAAAAGTAATTGCAAATATTTAAAAAATAGTTGCTCTATTATGCCAAAAATTAAATACTTCTTATTAAACTTATGTTATACAAAATTAAAACTTTTAACAGAATCAAACTTGTGCTAAAACACAGTACTTGAAAACTAACCATCCACACTACAACAGCATAGAACGCATTTGAATGTCACATAGTAAAAAGTTGTGTAGTAACCCACAGGGACAAATACGTTTAAAATTAGAAAAAAAATTCTATCGCATAGTAATAGGTTTTAAAAAGCTTTGTGTTTTTAAAATTATTTACTTTTTAGCAAATTAAAGTCAGAATACGAAGTGTTTTTCCTTTATTAGGCATAAACGTAATCTAAATTTTTTATGAAACATAACTTTTTTTATTTTTTTATTCCACATTTTTTTGCACCTTTGAATTAAATTTCAATTATCAAAAAATTTAGAGAACATTAAATGCGAAAAAAAATTAATTATGAGTCACAGACATCGTTTTAAAACAATTATGTCATTTAGCCCTTGGAATTCATGCAATTTATCATAAGTATTCTACACTTTAACAAAAATGAAAGAAAAATATAGGAAAATTTTTTACCACAATAGTGATAAATATATTAAAACATACTATTATTATTACTATAAAAATTAAAGATTAACTTCATCAAATATCATACTGTAAAAGCACCCAGAAGACAAAGTATTCATAGATTATCAAAAAAAAAGTTTTGTCAATATAATGATTATATTCATCTATAAAAACAAATTTCAAGCAAGTTGAAACAAACATTTTACAATCTGTCATTAACCGTGAAAAACAAACAATTAAATAAACAATACAATTAGATCACATTTTATATCAAAAAATTCGTTAAAAGCGGCATACTGTCAACATATTTTACTTCATTATTTTCATAATAATTAAAAAGTTGAATTATAAATATAATTTTTGAATAACTGCCAAAAATAGTTATGCAACAAAAACTTTTTGCAAAAAATTAATTTAATAATATTAAAGTAGTTTATATGAGACATATGCTGCCTAAAAACATAATTCAATACTATTACATTAACATATTTGATTAAATAGATATTATATAACAATAATTAAATAACTTACGCTTACGTAAAGTAATTAGTAGTCTCTTAGCAATTATTGCTTGCATAATATTTTTAAAAATTTCTAAAATCAAGCTTCTAAAAACAAAATAACGTGCTTATAGAAAAATAAAGCAAAGCAAGCTCAAAAGCAATCGTAAAACTTTACCTTTATATAAACAAAAAATCAACAATTAAAACAACAAACTAGATCACTAAGACATACCGAAGTCCATAATTTACCACTTTTAGTGCTCCTTGAAAATATTACCAGCATTTCAAAAAAAATAAATTTTGTTAGACACCAACAAAGTAAGTTATTTTATTGGAGTCTTCACTACCGCCTCGCCTTCTCCGCCTTCGTTGATTTCGTGTTAAATTCCTCGTTGATTTTACAATAAAATCGCCAGAAATTGCAACTGTACCTTCAGTCAAAAACCCGCCTGATGATTCAGAATTAACACAATTTAACGTAGATGTTGATAAATCGCCATTAGCAATATCAAAATCATTAAGATCGCTTTCATCTTGCAACGACTGAGCCTATAAATTTTTACCAAAGAATATAAAATTAGTAAATTAAACTCTACATTACAAAAATATAAATTTACTTCGCGTGGTGGACCAACAAGTGAAAGAAGTACTGGGAAGAGGGCAAGTCCATTAATTAACCCAATAATAATCTGAATACACACACAAATTCAATTAATTTAACTATATTTTCAAATTTTTTATAGATCAATAATTAAAGTTAGCTTATGTAATTATATATTAATATAATTTACTTACGAGAGCAGTCATAACAACAAAGAAATATTTGAAGACAAATTCAAACTCGGAAAAGCCTAACATAATAATTCCAAGTAAAGTCGACAAAGCACCATGAATTACCGGTACAAAAACGCGGTCAATAGCTTCAGCCATACGCTCATTACGCGTTCCTGAAGCTACCAAGAAAGCAAAGACGACATGTGCAGTGAATTCAACACCTAAAATTTATACATTCAAAGTTAAATTCAAGTACAAATATTTAGTAGATACTCATCTTAAAAAAATAAATTACCAATTCCTACAGCAGTAATTAGTGAAACAGCGGAAACAGGATTAAATTTAATCTGACAAATTCCAAGGAAACCGGCTAATTCAATTGTCATCATTAACAGAATTACAATAATACATAATGCAGCCCAAGGATTAAACAGTAAGACAGAAATAACGCAAAAAACAGCAAAAGAAATAATACCAATAGCCTTCATCAAATTCATATTTAAGTCAAGATATTGTTCCCAAAAAGTAAAAGCAATGCCATTAGGAAAATTGCTTAAATTTTGTGCCGTATAATTCTCACTTATTGCTCGAATTTCCTATAAAAACTTATTATTTTATCAAATAAAAAGTTATTTTGTAAAAAGTTTTGTTTCCGCTTATACTACAAAAGATTTATTAAATAATTACCTTAATCATCTCTACAATAATAGGTGTATCTTTGAGGCCGGTTAAGTAAAATGGAATCCGACTGTACAATGGTTTTGGTGCTGGCGGCACAAAAAAACGATATTTATTGTCTTTAGGACCTTGGCGTAACTTGTAAAACTTAGGATAAAATGAAGCTTGCGAAACTGTATAAAACATTGCCTCATACTCGTGCCAACCATACAAATAATTGTAAAATCCTTCCGAATTTATAGTACCGCTAGCATCAATAAGTTTTACTTTCCCAGCCTAAAAAACAGTCACTATAATTAAATAATGCACTCAGAATTAATTAAAAACATTTTTTTTAATTTTGAATCAAAATCAATTAATATTTATTGACTTAATATACTTTACAAAATAATAATTTAGCTACAATTTTTTTATCTATCCCTATAAATCTCTTTAAAGATTAAAGTATTACTATATTTCAAAATAAAAACAAATTAAACTAAAGACATACTCGTGAACAGTCATAATTTTCACCATAACTGCAAACTAATGAATATGCGATTTCTAAATCCGGAGATTTTGTAAAATTATTAGTCTCAAACTGTTTAAGAACACCCATCTTTTTGGCGTCATCTAATTTCTTTTGTAAACCTTGAAGCCATTCGGAAAACATTCCCAGCCAGTAACGCTCACTTGGTTCTCCATTTTTTAATTTTACTACAAATCTTGATCTCCCTAAAAAATAATTTGTCTGTTAGCCTGTCCAAAAAGCTTTATAACATAAAAAGATCTTACCAATTTCTTCTCGTAATCTACGAATTAAATGTTGTTGGCTTGGAAAATCAATATTTTCACCTCGAAAAACTAAGAACATAGGGTAAAAAGAAAAATATTTATCTCGTGCTTTTAGAAAAGCAGCTGGTGCTGTATTATCCGGTAAAACATCACTTAATTCCAATCCTATTGTTGAGTTCTGAATACCAAAAAGACCGACAGCAAATAAAGACATGCAAATCACTACAACAACAAATTTTACAATTGGTTGCGTTAAAAATGGAATATAGTAGTTTCGAAGAAAAGCACGCAAAGTCCACGGCTGGACATCATCATACTCTTCGTCTTCATCATCTTTGTCTACAGAGACAAGTCCGTGATAATGAAGTCTTTGACTTTTTGATACAATCAATAAATCCTAAAAAAATATAAGATCATATAGGTAAAAGTTAACACATATTGTTTAAAAACTGCTATTTATTTTAGCTAAAATAACCTGAGCTGGTGTGAGTATACCACCGCTTAGGTCAAAACCGTATGGCGATTCATGATTAGGTTGGTCAATATATTCATCAGAAGTCAAACAACAACATAAATCACGTCTGAAATTACAAATTAATATAAAATGACAAAAAGAGTTACACAAAAATAAAAGAATTACCTTCCGCGCTTCCGCCGTTTTAAATCCCAGGAAATAATCGCTGGAAAAACAGTTAAGATAGCAATAAGATTAAATGTCAGTAACAAAGAGGACTAAAAATTATAAAAATAGCGTTTTAAAAAGTTAAAGTCAAAATTAACCTGAGTACAAAATGAACGGAGAGCAGGAATTGGTAAAACAGTTCCAGTTAAAAACGAAAGAATGTTATTAACAGATGTCATTAAGATAGACATTCCAGTTTCTTTCATCAATAATCCAATTTCATCATTCTTTGAACTTATTGGAACTTGCGGATAATTGTGCAGTAACAAAAACATATTATCAACACCAATACCAAGAGTCAGAAAAGGGACAATCTAAAATAAAAATGAATTAATAAGTTATATAAATACTTGATTTAATCACAAAAATTAAATTTAGAAAATATTTTAAAATTTTACTTGAGTTGTTGCTGCATTAAATTCAATATCAAGCCAAGTAGAAAGCCCCAAACCAGCAACGCTTGCAAATGTAATAATTAAAACACCAGCAAACGCAAGACCTGTAGCAGCATTTATACTTAAAAGACAACAACCATCCCATCGAACTTGAGAATAGACAGCATAACATAACTGAAAATACATTTCTTAGTTATTTAAATAAATTTAAATTCGTTTTAATTAACACTAAAATCTGTACAATCAACTCTAATAAATTTTTCTTTAGAAAAAATTAAACCAACCATCACAAAATATCCAACAAAAATAATAAGATAATTAAAGTCGCAAAATTCTGCTAACATGTCCGAAATTGACGTTGAAGCAAGCGGATGTACTGTTCGCTCTTCAGTCCCGTCTTTTAAAAAGTTCAATTTATGATTGTAAATTGATTCTGTGAATTTACGCTGCCAAGCTGTTACAACTTCTTTAGCAATAAGAGGAGACCATAAATCACGTTGCTCTTGACGAGTGTCAGAAATATTCAGATTTAACTTTAAGTCAGTAGCTAATCGTTCTTGTACGTCTTTTGGCAAAATTGAAAATTCCACAGTTAAATTTTTAAGAATGTCAGTTTTCTAAAAATAATGTATAAAAAAATTAAATAACTTATTTTAATACAAAATCTAGACTTCCAAAGAGTTTATAATTTTATTGAAAGTCAAAAAAAAGAAATAAAAATATAATTCAAATAGTTAATTTATAACATACTTTAAATCGATTATATACATCCGTAGGCGAAGCAACCAAGATAACAGATTGTAAGGCTTCAGCTTCAATTAAGTCTCCCTTATCATAAATTCCGCCTAAAATCATATGCGTTGGCCAATTCATTACATTTCGTGCAAAGCCTTGGCAACCATGTTCCATCACTTTGCCATAATTCACATAAGTAGGCATCAACTAAATATTTTTAAGATAAAAAAGAAAATAACAATCTTTGCCAACTTGTCAAAAAAAACCCAAATTTCAAAAAAAAAATTTCTAAAACCAGAGTTTATACTGACCTTAGCGGGAAACATTTTTGATGCAGCGTGGTAATTTTCTTTTAACCAGCGTAAAAAGGGAACGCGGAATTCTTGACAATCTTTCTCTAAAATATAAACGTTTTTTATTTTATTAAAAGGCAAAGACAAATTACCTTCTATTGAGCTATTAGTTTCCATTTTTCCAGTTGAGCCTAACACTAAAGTTTAAACTTTGTTAAATATCTCAACATAAATATCAGAAATGTAGATTTTATTAAATCTTTAATAAACTAAAAAAAAGCTTACAAACTGAACTAATAATATCCAGCATGGAAGTATCAAAATTTTCCTTTAGTTCTTCTTCCTTTAAAGGTGACAAAATAAGATCTAGAGTCTGATTTTTAGATATTAATTCACGTTTAAAATATTCAATACTATCACAAGCGTTAAAATAGTTTGGTGACATAGATGGACATTCCACATCAAGTGGTTCCAAACAGGGTCGATTTAAATAACCAACGTCTACTCCTGTCTATAACAAAATTTCATTAAACAAAATTAGAAATTTAGCAATTCAATTTTTTTAAGTGCTTTTTAATAAAATAATTCTTAAACATCAAAAAGCATTACCCTAACAAAGAAGTTCATCATAGTCCCAATATTAAAAAAGTTTCCTAGCTCTTTCATAAGAAATTTGGGATTAATATTTGACCAAGTAACAACCGTTGGTAAATTCGGAATTATCGCACGTAAAAGATGTCTAATAAAAAATTGCCTGAAATAAAAAATACAACTACGTTACATATTTTAAGAAACAATAACAAAATTATGAAGGAAACCTTGTATCAATTGGTGGTTTTGGTCCAATAGGTTTCGAACCTTCAAAAAAGCAATCAATTGGAGTAATCCAGATGCATGGAATCAATTTTTCCAAAGTTGGTTTCATTGAATACGCACTCGAGTCATTATTAATGTCTAGAGCACCTGGTTTGAAACAAATATCTTTCAAAGTCCAATTTCTAAAAAAGTAGTTCAAACCTTTTATAAGAAGCGCTTAGGTCCATAAAACGCTTCGAGTTATAAAAAAACTTAATATTCCATATAATAATTGAAAATGTTACCTTATGCAATTTAAGTAACTATATGTATAAAAAAAACTTACAGTCCAAATTTTTGCACTTTCATATTTACAATTTCTTGCATTAAATCAACATGTTCCAGTAAACCTTCTTTTGTCAAAACATTATGTACTCCAGCATTTTTATTAGCTGTTTGAATTAAAACTTGATATCCAGAAGAAGAGGCTTCGTCTTCCGGAATTTCAGAAAGCTTTATATCCTGCTCCTCTAAGATAAAGTGTTTTTCATCATAAGCCGTCCATGTCCTATTTGCATACTTCCATTGTAAAGTTGAAAAATAATTAAGCTCTTCATCAAGCCGACCACCTTCTAAAAACGCCATAAAAATTAATTTAAAAAACACTATTGAAAAATTAAAAATTGAGTATATGCTTAATATTTACTAAATCTAACTGTGTTAATATTTTTGAAGAGTGATACTTTCAACAAAAAAATATGGTTAATAAACGTTTATGCTAGGAAAATCATGCATTAAACATTTTTCAAGCTCAAGGTTAAAAAAGAACATATACCTGACACCCAAAGCTTAACGATATCTGTCTCTATACGTACATATTGCAATCCCAAAAAAAATAACGAAAAAATAGAACAAATTAATACTACTACAGAAACTGAATATTTCTGCAAAAAGCACCCAATTCGGTACATGCAGTTTTGAACATAACTGCGTGAGAACATTTCATTGGTTGCACAATTTAACCAAACCTAAAACTTGTAAAATATCTTTATCAAAGAAAGTTATGATTAAACCAAAATATCATATATATTAAAAATTTTTGCATAAAAAAAAATCTCAAACTTAGAGAATACTCCCTAATATACTTTTGTCTAAAAAATGCTGATGTTATGAGAAAAGGAAAACTTTAACACTTTTGCCAACTTTAAATAAATATAAATTAATTTTAAAAATTTCACTGCTAGCAGATTTTGAAAAAATGATTTGTTATAAAATCTTTGTTATTGAAAGTATTTTTGTAATATACAAATATAAAGGTTTTTTTAGATTATAATTCAAGATGAGAAATTTAAAAATATGACCATCCTAATAATTTACAAAAGTGCAATAGTTTTAATAGTTACATTAAAAAAGCGCAATATGTTTTTGATAAAACATATTAATTACAAATAGCTTAAAAATAGAAAGATTGATGTAATACATCCTGACTTATTTTTTGGCTTATTGACTGATTTTTTGCTTAATCGATTCCAATTCATATTGTTTTATTTTTATAAAAATATGATTAGTAACTTTTTCACTATTTTATTTTTTAATAAAAGAAATGAATTAGTTAAAATGCAAACACAAAAAAAAAATCAACGGAACTGAAAAATATGTTAAAAGCGTCTCTTTCGAAAAAACAACAAATAGAATAAAGCGCAATCAAAAGTTTGTTTATGTAAATGATATAAAAAACAACAGATTTAAGAAAAAGTACTTAATAATACGTGTAAAAATATCAACTTTTGAAAATAAATATATAATTAATAAAAAAAAATTACGTAATTTCAATTTAAAATAATAAGTTCTATGGAAAGATAGTACAAATTTTTTGTATAATTGAATCTTCTAGCATATTAAGTATAAAAAAAATAGGTAATTAGTAATTACCAATTCGA
>JANSTW010070318.1:0-10376 GCA_027564275.1 Diadocidia ferruginosa | reverse complement strand
AGATTTCATAAGATTTCATAAGATTTCATAAGATTTCATAAGATTTCATAAGATTTTTTAAGATTTCATAAGAACTTATAAGATTTCCTAAGATATTATAACATTTCGTAAGATTTCATAAGGTTTCAAAAGAATGACATTTCATTCGAATTGTTCTAGGCCTTTCATTAGATTACCTGAAATTTTAATAAGTTTTCTGAAAATTTGATGAAATTTCATAAGATTTCATAAAATTTTATACACGAAATCGTTTATTTCGATTTGAGATTTTATGAAATTTATTTCATAAGTTTTCCTGAAATTTAGTAGATTTCATAATTTTTTTTAATAATATTTCATAAGAACTCATAGATTAATCATTATAGATTTTATAAGATTTCAAAAGATTTTCTGAGATTCTTTAAAATTCTTCGTAAGATTTTAAAAGATTTCATAAAATTTCCTAATATTGCATAAGATTTCATAAAAACTCATAAGATTTTCTAAGGAATTATAACATTTTATAAGATTTCAACAAATTTCATAAGATTTTTTGAGATTTTTTAAATTTCGGTAAATTCGATTTAAGATTTCGTTTGATTTAATGAGATTTATTTCATAAGTTTTCCTGAAACTTAATATTTTTTTTAAATTTTATGAAATTTCATTCGACTTGTTCTAGGATTTTATTGGATTTCCTGAGATTTTTATAAGTTTTCTAAAAATTTGACAAAATTTCATAACATTTAATAAGTTTTTTTTTATAAAATTTTATAAGATTTCGCTTATTTCGATTTGAGATTTCATGGAATTAATTTCATAAATTTTATAAAATGTGATAAAATTTCGTTCGACTTGTTCTAGGATTTCATTTGATTTTCTAAAATTTTCAAGTTTATTTAAAAAAAAATTGTTACACTTGGCTTCCGATTTTAGAAGTTTTTTGATTTTATATCATAAAATCATCAGATTTCATCAGTTTATCTCATCAGATTTCATAAGATTTTATAAGATTTCATAAGATTTTAAAAGATTTAATAAAAACTCAAAAGATTTCATAAGATTTCTGAAGATTTCAAGATGTCATAAGACTTTCTGAGATTGAAATTTCGTTAAATTTTGATTTGAGATTTCATCGAGAAATAACACGAAATTTGTTTAATTTTTCTCAAAATATTAATAAAATTCATATATAATAAGATTTCATAAAATTTCATAAAATTTCATTAGATTTCATAAGATTTTATAAGATTTGGTAAGAGTTCATATAGGTTCATTAGATTTCATCAGATTTCATAAGATTTTATAAAATTTATTAATCATAAGATTTCCTGAGATTCCCTAAAATTCGATTTCAGATTTCGTTTAATTTCATAAATTTATTTAAATTTCGTTCGATTTGGTCTAGGATTCCATTGCATTTCCTAAAACGTTCATAAGAATTTTTGTTACACTTAATTGTCTTAAGATTTTTTGCAATTTTCTGATATTTTCAAAAGTTTTAACCCACGTAACTTTTACGTTACTAATGTACTTTCAATTTAACTTCCACATAACTTAGTAACTTATATGAAAACTTTACCGTTATTTTTACATAACTTCTACGTTATCTAAACGTAAATTCTACGTAACTTCTACATATCTTCCACATAGACTTGTATTTAATTTCTACGTAAATTTGTCGTAACTTTCATGTTACTTTAAATTTATTAAAAAATTGATAAAAAATTGTTTAAACTTTTTACAAAAATTAGTAAGAAATTGTTCAAAACTGCTTAATCATCTTCAAAAAGCTATTAAAGTTGCTCAAAATGATCATTTATAGTTAGTTATTGTCTAGATTTAGTATTTTGAGATCAAAAGTGTTGAAATTATTCTAAAATTATTGATAACAATTGTTCAATTTGCGTAAAATTAATAAAAATTATTAAAAACTAATTAAAAGTGTACAAAACTTGTTTAAGAACAATCAAAAATGTTCAGAATTGTTCAAAGATTATTTAAAGTCGTTCAAAATTGTCAAACTTCTAAAAAAAAACTCAGAGTCGTTCAAAACTAAATTGTTCAAACTTTTTTATAAAAACTCATCAAAATTATTCGAAAATTCATTAGAATAATTGTTTAAATTGTAGAAAATTGATCAGTATTATTAAAAATGTTCGGAATTGTTCAAACTTCTTCAAAAATTAACAAACAAAATTGATCGAAATTGATCGAAATTGTTCAAAAATCATCAAAATTATTCAAACTTCATTCTAAATATTGATCAAATTTGTTCAAAAATGGTCGAAATTTGTCAAAAATCATAAAAATTGTTTAAACTTCTTTCTAAAAATTCATCAAAATCTTTGAAAAATAAAAATATTCTAAAATTAATAGGAATTGTTCAATTTGTATAAAATTGATCAAAAATAATTAAAAATGTGGTTGTGCATTGTTAATTATTTTCTAATAATACATTTATTTTGATTAATTATTCAAAAATGGTCCAAAATGTTCAGAATATAGTTTTAAAAAATTATTAATGTACAGAAATTGTTCAGACTTTTTCAAAAAATGTATCAAAATTTATCAAAATCATTCATTGGTCAAAATTGTTTAAAATTATTCTAATCTTCTAAAATTCATCAAAATTATGGAAATTATTTGAAAATTGATAAGAATTGTTCAAATTGTGTTAAATTTATCAGCATTATTAAAAATTATCAAAAATGTTTATTGTTTGTTCAAAAAAAATTCAAAGCTCTAAAAAAAAATTTAAGAATTGGTAAAAACTAATAAAAAAACTTTTGAACAGACCGAAATTGTTGAAACTTTTTCCAAAACTAAAAAAAAAATTTAAATTGATCAAAATTGTTTCAACTTCATCAGAATATAATTATACGTAACTTTTAAGTAACTAATTAGCAAATTTTAACGTAAATTTTACGTAACTTCTACTCAAGAAACATCCATATAGGAAGAACAAAACCCTACATACGTAGAATTTACACCTTTATATCAACCAAACTAACGCGGCTGTGGGTTACAATCGGTTGTTGTTGTTGTAGCGACTATGGATATTTTGTTTGTATAGAAAGTGTTCTTCCATATATGGATGTTTCTTGCTTCTACGTAACATTAACGTGACTTCTACGTAAAAATAACGCAAATTCTACGTAACTTCTACGTATCTTCTACGTAACTTTAACGTTACTTCTTCTCAACGCCTACATAACTTTTACGTAAGTTTTCATATGAACAAATTTAACTGCTTCATTCTTCAGAAATCGCAATATTTTGACATTTCATAACGTTTTCTAATTAAATCTTGTGGATTCTAAAATTGTAACGAAATAGGCCTGAAAAAAATCGTTATTTTTTGGAAAATTAAATTTAATTCAATTAATAGTTTAAAAAAAATAAATAATTGGTTTTAAAACTTTAGAATTTCCAAATTTTCTTTCTCTTTAAGCAAAATTTTAACCCTCAGCATTCCAACATAGCAAACAGTACACGCATATTACATTCATCTCAATTAAAACCGTGAATCTCTCAAACAAAACATAATATTTTCAATTTAAATTGCAGAAATATAAAAACTATTTAAAATTCAATGACACATTTTAACGGCCAAGCAAAAACCGCATAACATAAAAAAACAAAAAAAAAATATAAATAGATTTTCATAAATTTTCTTTCAATTTTTTTTCTTTCAACTTTTTTGAAATATTTTAAATGAAAATCATTTTTATATTATTGGCAAAACAATGTTTTTTTTGCTGTTTTATTTCTATAATATTATTATGAGTTTTAATAGCTCAGCTCAGCAATAGTAGCAGCAGCAGCAGCTATAGGACGTGTTCAACAAACCACTCATATAGGACGTTTCGTCATATTGGCGCAGTAGCGTCATGGTGGTTATTTAGTTTGTGTTATATAGTACAGACAACAATCTATCGTTAATTTTGTTTTTTAGAAAATAATCGGAAAATGTTTCGAATTGGTAAAACAAATTTTCATCTAAAAAACATAATATTGTTAAAATTGGACAAAAAAATGTCTATACAATTTCCCTACGATCGGGTTTGTTTTAAACTACATTTAAAACGCAACTAAAAACATCCCAAAAACCAATTGTCGATAAAACTATACGATCCTTCAGGAAAAATCGGTCAAATCACTCGTTTCGTTATATAATATCGCGATGTGAGATCCATACAGTTCTAACTAAATAGGAATTATGTATCAGAAAGAACTGTATGGTTCTCATGTCGCGGTATATTCAATTTATAATTAAATTAAAAATTGCGTCAATAGAATTTGTCAAGCTTTTTTCTGCTTAAAGAAAATCTTACAAATGTTTTTGCAATCATCAATTTCTCGAATGAAAAATATAAAAAATGTCATAATTAACAGCAGGCTGATGGAATTTGTCAAGCTTTTTTCTACAACATAAACCTTACAATTGTTTCTTAGATTATCATCAATTTTTTGAATAAAAAACCTTACAAATGTCATTATAACAGCAGATTGATAAAATTTGTCAAGCTTTTTTCTACACCATTAAACCTTACAATTGTTTCTTAGTTCATCATCAATTTTTTGTAATAAAAAAACTTTACAAATGTATATGACATTTGTAGGGATTTTATATTATACAGCAGCATTATTGTTTATTTTAAATTTTTCCCCTTTAAATTTGAAAGAATGATCGAAGCTATACTTAAGCAGAAGAAACTAAAGACTGCGACCGACATCTTTTGGTACTGATTTTGTCGAATATCGAATAATAAATTTAAGGTTTTAATTTAGGAAGAATTTTTTTTCGTATAAAATTTGCAATTAGTACTTAGAGAAGAAAATTTAGTAAATTTTTTCTAACCTCAATTCAAAATTCGTTAGGTTTAACTTAGCACCCCTCCAAAAAAGCAACGTCACTGCTCTACTCTGCTATAATATAGTGAATAAATAAATAATTGCGATGATATTTCGTTAAATTATTTTTGTTGTTTTTTTTTCTTCTCATCGTTTTGTATTTTTGTAACAGAAAAATATTTTTAGACATTTAATAGTCATTTCGAAAATAGATTTTAGCTTTTTTTAAGCTATTTATAAGCATCCGCTTAATAATGTATATATTTTTAAATTTAACAAAAAAAACCAACTCAAAATATTATTATTTTTATTTGCCGTGTACCTTCTTGCTATACTAACACGAACTTATGATGCAAATTATTCTAAAGAATTTATTATTCAAATCTAAATTTGTGGTAACAAAAACAAACAAACACTATAGGGGTGAAGCTGGGTAATTTTCACCCACTGATGAACGCTATGCCCAATGCGTATATTATTATTCGGCTCGCAGCTTGAAGACACTAATCTAGACAGTCTTTATTTCAGACTATTTCAGATTAGATGAATTACCAACAAAACTCTTAGAACTTCGAAATAGAATCTCATGATTTTATCAAACTCTTTGAATTGAAGAAAAAAATCTTTGGACCTCTAGTTCTCTAAATTTTTATTAGAATTTCTTGGAACAGATTTCAAAATGCTTGATTTCAGCCAGTTCCAAAGTTCAGCTCTCTGAATTAATAATAGAATCTCTTCGAATCGAATAAGAAACACTTGATTTTATTAAATAAATTAAAGAATGAATTGTTTGAAACTTTTTAGATCTTTGAATTTTCAATAGAATCTCTGGGAACCAAATTAAAACTTTTGGTTTCAAGTTCTAGTTTAGATCTCTCTGAAATAATCAATCTTTTGGAACCGAATTAGAAACTCTTGATTTCATCAAATTCTTTAAATTGAAGAAAGAATTCTTCTTTAGATCTCCGAATTTTTATTAGAATTTCTTGGAACAGATTTTAAAATTCATGATTTCAGTCAGTTCTATAGTGCAGTTCTCTGAATTAACAATATGATCTCTTCTAACCGAATAAGAAACTCTTGATTTTATTAAATAAATTGAAAAGAGAATTCTTTAAAACTTTTTAAATCTTTGAATTTTTAATAGAATTACCTGAAATTAAGTTAGAAACTTTTGATTTTACCAAGTTCTAGTTCAGATCTCTAATTACCAATTATGATCTCTTCCGGATTTTAATTAGAAACTTTTGATTTCATCGAGTTCTAGTTCAGATCTCTGAATGAACAATAGAATCTCTTAGAACTAAATTCGAAAGTATTTAATTAAATTCTTTGAAATGAAAAAATATTTTCTTGAATCTCTTTAGTTCTTTGGATTTTTAAATATCTTGAAACCGAATTAGAATATCTTGACTTTATCAAATTCTATGAACTGAAAAAAGAATTCATTGGATCTCTTTAGTTCTATGAATTTTCAATAGAATTTATTAGAACATTCGTTTGAGCCATTTCTAGGTCAGCTCTCTGAAATAATAATATAGAATAAACCGAATTAGAAACTTTTGATTTCAAGTTCTAGTTCAGATATCTCCGAATTACCAATATCATATGATTTCTTAGAACTGAATAAGAAACTCTTGATTTTATCAAATAAATTGAAGAAAGAATTCTTTGAAACTTTTTAAATCTTTGAATTGTTAATAGAATTACCTGAAACCAAGTTAGAAGCTTTTGATTTCACCAAGTTCTAGTTCAGATCTCTCTAAATTAACAATTATGATCTGTTCCGGATTTTAATTAGAAACTTTTGATGTCATCGAGTTCTAGTTCCGATCTCTGAACGAACAATAGAATCTCTTAGTACTAAATTCGAAAATCTTGATTTAATTAAATTCTTTAAAATGAAAAAATAATTTCTTTATCTTTTTAGTTCTTTAAATTTTTAATTATCTTGACACCGAATTAGCTAATCTCTTGACTTTCTCAAATTCTTTGAACTGAGAAAAGAATTCATTGGATCTTTTTAGTTCTATGAATTTTCAATAGAATTTCTGGGAATACATTTTAAGATTCTTGATTTCAGCCAGTTTTAAATCAGCTTTTTGAATAAAATCTTGTCAAACCGAATTATAAACTTACCAAATTAAAATCTCTTGATTTTAACAAATAAATTGAAGAAAGAATTCTTTGAAACTTTTTAGATTTTTAAATTTTTAATAGAATCTCTTGGAACCAAATTAGAAACTTTTGATTTCAAGTTGTAGTTCTGATCTTTCTGAATTATCAATATGATATCTTGCGGAACCGAATTAGAAACTATTGATTCGAAGTTGTAGTTTAGATCTCTGAATGAACAATAGAATCTTTTAGAACTAAATTTGAAAGTCTTGATTTAATCAAATTCTTTGAAATGAAAAAAGAATTCCTTGGATCTTTTTAGTTCTTTTGATTTTTAATTTTCTTGGAACCGAATAAGAAACTCTTGATTTTATCAAATTCTTTGAACTGTAGAAAAAAAATCATTGGATCCCTTTGGTTGGTTGGTTGGTTGGTTCGTTGGATCTCTTTAGTTCTTTGAATTTTCAATAGAATCTCTTAGAACCGAATTGGAATTAAGTAAAAAAAATGTATCTAGTTGTAGTACAAATATAGGCTGAAGTGTAGAATTTCCCGCCCTCTTGGATATTCCACACACTTTGTAGCGAGGTAGGGTGGTCTCCCCTGAACAACGTTTGTTCTTGGAGTTTGCGGTGCTCGGTTCCTTTTCGGAGGGAAAGTGGTATAAAGTTTGTATGCTAAAGTTTTAAAATGCAAAATTTTATTGTAACAAATATACAGAATAAATTAAAAATTGTTATTGTGTAAACTTAAAGAGGGGCACATCTCCTTTTAAAATGGGGAGGTGCTTACCGTTAGTATAAAAAATATAAAATATATTTATAGGGGTTGTGTGTTATGTCAAATGAAAGGTCTTGACACGGGCCACAACTTTAGTTCTAAGGGTTTCAGAATGCAGGGGGCAAAACAAAAGAAGTGTTGTTAGTTTTTTCTCGCCCCAAACCATTATAATGTCTAAATTTTCTTTTTTAAATTGGTAAACAAATCAATAAAATTAATTTTCTATACAAAATACAAACTTTAAAGCTCTATTTTACTGAAAAGACGCTAGGCAAACTCCCCGAAATAAATTTGTTCAGGAAAGACCCCCCACGATCCTACAAAGTTTGAGGTGGATTCAAGAGTGTAGGAACTCTACATAATTGCCCAAATATATTTAGTTGTTCTTGGAATTTTCAATAGAATCATAAACTGATGATTTCAAGTTGTAGTTCAAATTTGTGAATTTATATTAGAATCTCTTGGAACTAAATTAAAAGCTCTTCATTTTATCAAATTCTTCTATTTAAACAATTTTTTTTTGGATCTTTTCAGTTTTTTGAGTCTTTTGGAGTCGAATTTTTATTTTCTTCTTATTTTCTTTTACAAAACTCCTTAATTTTATACATTTTTAGGAGAAATAACTTCAGTTGTTGAACAATTTTATTGATTTGAATGATTTTATTTTGCATTTGATTGATTTGTTTGGTTTAATAAATTTCAGATTTTATTAATTTAATTTCTTTATTTGATCGATTTTATTTTTATATTGAAAGATTTAATATTTATTTTGATTAATTTAATCGATTTTTTTATTTGAAATTTGTTATAAAATGTTGTCCATTTAAGTTGTTTTCTTTAAATGATTTGAATATTTGATCAATTTGATATTTTATTTGAAAGAATTTAGATTTTATTATATAAAATATTTTGAGATTTTTTTTATTTTGAGTTTTGATTTGATAAATTTAATTATTTTTTTGTATTTCTTTATTTGATTGAGTTGATATTTAATTTTATTAACTTGGTCGTTTTTATTTGTTTTTTGTTTTTAATGATTTGAGATTTGATTTGATTATATTGATTCATTTAATTTGTATATGATTTTAAATTTGATAAAAATTTTATCGTTTTGATTTTTGCTCTTGAATGATTTGACATTTTTCTTTAAATGATCAATTCGATATATATTATTTGAGAGAATTTAGATGTTATTTGATTGATTTGATCAGTTAAATTATTTTGAGATTTGTTTATTATTTTTAGTTTAGATTTGATTAATTTTATTGATTTTATTTTTTTTTGATTGATTTGATATTTTATTTGAATGAATTTGGATCCTGGTAAATTAATTTGATATTTGATTTGATAAATTTAATTGATTTTATTTATATTGCATGATTTGATATTTAATTTGATTAATCTGATCGATTTTATTTTATAGTATTTGAAATTTGATAACAATGGTGTCCATTTGAGATTTTTTTCTTTTTGATTGATTTGAAATTTGATTAATTAAATTTATTCTGTGAATGATTCAATTTGATATTTTATTTGAGAGAATTTAGATTTCATTTTATTGATTTGCTCGGTTAAAATATCTTGAGATTTGATTTGATAAATTTAATTGATTTGATTTAATTATTTGATTGAGTTAATATTTAATTGTATTAATTTGATTGATTTTATTTTTCTTTGAATTATTTGATTTTTTATTTAAGAAAATTTAGATCTTGTTTCAATGATTTGATCGGTTAAATTATATTGAGATTTTTTTTTTTATTTTTTCATTTTGAGATTTGATTTGGTAAAATTTCTTTCTTTATTTGATTGAATTGATATTTAAGTTTATTAACTTGGTCGTTTTAATTTGTTTTTTTTTTAATGATTTGAGATTTGATTTGATTATATTGATTCATTTAATTTTTATATGATTTGATATTTGATAACAATTTTATCGTTTTGATTTTTGCTCTTGAATGATTTGACATTTAATTGATTTAATTTTTTCTTTAAATGATTTGATCACTTTGATATAATATTTTATTTAGGAGAATTTATACGTTATTTGATTGATTTGATCGGTTAAGTTATTTTGAGATTTGTTTATTATTATTTTTAGGTTTGATTTGATTAATTTGATCGAATTTATTATTATATAATAATTTTATCGATTTGATTTTTTTTAAAGTACGATTACAGATTTGATTTGATTAATTTGATTGATTTTATTTTTCTTTGATCAATTTGTTATTTTATTTGAGAGAATTTAGATTTTATTTGATTGATTTGATCGGTTAAATTATTATTTTGAGATTTGTTTATTATTTTTTTTTATTTTTAAATATGATTTTTTCGTATTGTGTCAATATTGCCTTGGACGTCTTGGAGGCACTGGTTGTACTGCAGATATTTTCGTAAAGAACTGCCAAGTTTAGCAGCAGACAAAAAACTGCAAGTGTTTATTTTTTGAAATATTTACGCAATTTAATGTAATTATAAAAAAACCGAAAAAAAAACTAAGAAAAAATGCCAGCCAGAGCAAATAAAAATACAATAAAATTAGCAAATAAATAAATTTTTCCTATAAATTATTGTCTATACGTATAACAACTAATAAAATAAAATTTTAGATTAAATTAGCAGCTGGCCGACGAGCTGCT
>JANSTW010070307.1:0-10376 GCA_027564275.1 Diadocidia ferruginosa | reverse complement strand
TTTTAAGTAGATGAAAAAAAAATGTTTAGAAATAAAAAAAAAAATAAAAGAGAAATATTTAAATAATATAAAATAAAAATGGAATGAATGAAAAATAAAAAAAATGAGCTTTCACAAAAAAGTTTAAAAAAAATTTTAAAAATAACAAATTAAAAAACTTTTTTTCGTTTGATTCTGTATGTGAATATATATTGTGTAAATTATTAATATTTTTTTCTAGGATAAATTGTATTTTTTAATTTTATATTTTTAATAATATTTTGACTGTGTAAATAATTTTTCTCGATTTTTTTTTAAATAATAATAAAAAAAATAAATATTAATAAATATAATATAATTTAAAAAAATAAAAACAAATTGTGGGTTTTTGTGATTTTATTTCGAAATTAGAGTTTTATATTGTCTTAGGTATAATGCCATGTCAATCTTTAAAATCTTTTGTAAGGTTATGTTTTTTTACTATTCAATTCATCCACAGTCCACAGCCATGGCATTAGATCGATTTATTGTCTTTTTCCCTGAAAAAAAGAAGATGCGTCTGTGTTTTCTGTACAAATTTTAGGGGCTTTTTTCACGAAATTACGTGTTGTTTTAGCTCATTCTCTATGGAAGTACTAGAAAAAGAGTCGCGACAATAAATTATTTTCATAGTAAAAAAAGAAGTTCTAGTTGCGGCTCATTTTCGTGGTGAATATTTTTTCTTATACGTATAAAACCAAAATTCACCTCAAATTGTTGTTTTTTGTACACCATTTTTTGGAGCTTGAAGTACTAGAAGAATGAGTCGCGACAATAAATTATTTTCATAGTAAAATAGAATTACTAGTTTGGACTTATTTTCGTATTATTCAACTCAAGTTGTTGTTTTCTGTACAAAATTTTTGGAGCTTATTTTTCACGAAAATGCGAATTGTCGCGACTCTAGTATGTTCTAATACCTCAAATTTTTCACGAAATTGCGTATTGTCGCGACTCTTACTTCTATTTCTGTATGGATCTCTATGTATTCACCAAATTTAAAATTGTTGATGTGCAGCAACGCTGCACTCAAGTATTTACCCTATAAAATGTATAAAATCTTCTATCCAAACATAGATGGCGCTTGCTTTTAATAAAATCCGCCCTATGTTATGCAATCCGAATTTTTTATTTACAAATGTCAAAATACACCAAAAGTCCAAAACAAAATCCAATCAGAATTTTTACAAATGCACGCAATTTCATCGCAAACGGACTGAAATTTTTGCGAAATATCGGTAAAAAATTGTGCAAAAATCAGTAAAATTGTGAAAATATGTGAAAATACTCAATTAGCAATCGTGTGTGTTTATTAATTTAATCGTATAATTAATAGCAAGTGATTTAGTGGTGGTCAGAAAACGCATAAATTTTTCCTTACAAAAAAAAGGAGGCAAACTTTTTTTTCTGGTAGCAAGGGCAAACATTTCGTATTGATGAAAACAATAATTGCGGGTAAGTTCTTTAATTTTAATTTCATGTATTGTCTAATTTAGCAAGGTTCATAAAAAACCCAATCTTTTTTATAAACAAAAATCTGTGCACAAAAAAGCCAACAAATTTTGTAAAATAAACAAATAAAAATATTTTAGTTGATAAGATTTTTGCTTTTGTTTGTTGAATGCAAGAGAGAAAGAGACAACACTAAGTGCCACCTAAAGAAAAAACATATTGACGTCATCGATTAAGATTGTTCAATAGCAATTTGTGTTTTGGTTTTGTTGATGAACTGGTTGGCGATTCTGATTTTTTTTTAGAATTTTGGAAATCCTATAAATACGACACTGTGGACTTGGCTGTCGTTGATATGTGATCTATTCGAGAACAATGCATTTTTCTATGATTTTCGAAATATTTCCACGATTTAAAATTTATTCGTTTTTCAGATGATTTTCGAACCTTAATTTTTTTTAACATAACTAATTCGTAAGGATTCGAATTACTACTTCCATCTTCGAAAGTGTTCCTAAAGAAGTTCCACAAGATATTTCCAAAACATCCATAAAGCTTCCAATACTTTCAAGAAAATCTTGGAAATCATTTCGAAAATCAGAAATAATTTCGAAAATTAGAGAGAGAGATCATATAGAATATTTCAAAAATAATTTAAAAAATCAGAAGAAATCATTTCGAAAATCACTTAATCCTCGCTGAAATCAGTTCAAAATCACGAAAATCTTTCGGAAATCACTTAAAAAATAACATAAATCCGAGCTGATATCATTTTGGAATTCTGAAATGGTATAACAAATAATAAAAATCGAAAAAAATCATTTCATAAAACAGTAGTCGTTTTCAAAATCATGGCAATCATTCTAGAAATTCTAAGAAAAATAACTTAAAAAAGCGCTAAAAATCATTTTGCAAATCAGGAATCATTTTGAAAATCGGGAAAATTATTTCAGAAATCACAAAAATCAGAAATTATTAAAATCACTAAATGATTTCGAAATAGAAATCCTTTTAAAAGCAATTCAGAAATCATTTTGATAATCATGGAAATTATTTGGAAAATTACGGGTGTCATGCGGAATATTAGAAATCATTTAAAAAAATCACAGAAGTCACGTACATAATTTAACTAACTATTTCGAAAATATTTTCATAAATCAGAAATCATTTCTAATACAGGAAAATCATTTAAAAAATTAGAAATAATTTCGAAAATTATGAAAATCATTTCGGAAATTGGAAAATATTTAAGAAATTATCAAATATCGCTAAAATCTTTTGAAAACCTATACCTATAATCCGTTCTAAAATCTCGGAAATCGTTAAGCAAATCAGGAATCATTTCGAAAATCAGGGAACTTAATTCAGAAATTACGAAAATCTTTTCGAAAATTGTAAACTATTCAGAAATTATAAAAAACCACTAAAAATCATTTCGCAAATCGTAATCCACTTAAGAATTTATCAAAAATCACTAAAATTATTTCGAAAATCCGTAATTCTGGCTAAAATCACGGAAATCACAGAATCATTTTGTAATCCAGAAAATATTTCGAAAACAAAGAAAATCAGAATTAATTTTGAAAATCACTGAAATCATATCGGTAGCGGGAAGCCTCAAAAACATTTTAGAAATCATAGAACTCCGAATAATCCTGAAATAATTTCGAAAATCTGGTAAAATTATTTCAAAATCATAAAAATCTTATTAGATATTGGCAATCTTTTCAGAAATTATTTACAATTACCTCGAAAATCACTAAAATCATTTCGAAAATCAGGAATCCTATAAAAATCATAAAATCACTTTGGAATTTATAAAGCATTTCAATAATGAGAAGAATCGTTTCAAAAAGCACGTAATTTCATAAATCACGAAAGTAATTTATGAAATCAGAAATCATTTGAAAAATCAAAGAAATTGGAATTACGAAAACCGTGGAAATTGTTTTTTTAATCAGAAGTCATTTCACAAATCACAGACATCATCAAATCAGAAATCATTTTAAAAATCACAGAAATTGGAATTTCGAAAACCTCGGAAATCACAAATAATTTCGAATATCTATGAAATCATTTTAGAATCACGGAAATCATTTTGGATATAACAATAATCACGGAAATTAGAAATATTTTCCGAAATTACGAAAATCATTTTAAAACTCAATTCGGAATTCAGAAATAGTTGAAAATAAAAGACTTTCAAAGAGTTGTCTCAAGATTTCCAAAAAGTCATCCTCTTGTTATGATACTTATATGACTTGTTTTACGATTTCTGCTTTGGTTTGTAGTATAGGGAGTAGGGACGCTTCTTGGAATTATTCAAGATACTGCAAAGTTACAACCGAGGGGTAATACCCTTTAGAAGTCTTGGAATACCTCTTTGGAAGTTTTTGGAAGTTCGGTAGTCTTTTGGAAGTCTCAGTCTTTTTGAAGTCTTAGAGTTTTGGAAGTCTTGAAAGTCTATTGGAAATCTTGGAAGTCATGGAAGTCTTAGCAGTCTTTTTAAGATACCCGACCAGACATACGGATATTCTGTTTTTTGAAGGGGAAAATGAAGGAGAAATTGTTCAAATTTTCTCTATAAAATGAATTTTTTCCATTTTTTATTTGATCCAGATACGCTGTTGGATACACTCTTTAGCGTATCCATAGAATATCCTGTCTTGTGGGGTAAGTCTGTGATACAAATATTTTTTAGCTGCTTATCTCCTCGGTTACAAATTAAGATTCCTTGGACATTCCAAGGTATATATTCTGTCTTGATATAATTCGTTTTCTACTTTTCTTTCACAGACAAAGTTAACACATTTAAACAAAATAAAGAACATATTAGCAAAACATTGAGTTAAAATGTAAATATACTTACTTATAATAATATGACTTTAATTAGCACAGTATTTTGCAAGAAAATATTTTAAAAAAATCTATAAATATAATAATAATTATTATTATAAAATATGTGCGGTCTCTTATTATTGGCTGTGGTATGTGCGATTTACCTGAATGTTATACTTAAGCGTATTTTGAAATATTTTAAGTAAATATTTATATTTTTTATTTTGTCTAGAAAATTTTAATCAATTGTTTAATTATATTATGTAAATAGTTATAGAGGAAAACTGTGAACTTGCACAGAAGACTACAAATTTTTCAAAGTTACTTTCCTGTGAAAATCTTAAGGTGTTTTTCTATTAAAATAATTTTTTCATCTTCAAACTGATTGATTGTCATATTTGAGCCGCCATATTGTATTTTTATATATTTTTTTCTTGATTAGCTGCAATAAATGTTTTACACCACCACAAAACCGATTTTGACCAATAGTACCATACTCTGGTATAGTATTCGAAATCTAGCAAATTCGAATCAAATTTCCACTATTTAAAAATGGGCCTCCCTTGTGGGGAAAAAATTATAGTTGGTAAAATGTACGCAAGTAAGTCATATCATAAATTTTAGGACTCTGAATTTGGGTTTCTCTTTCAGTACAAATGTGGTAAATATGAAATCTATAAAACTGTTCTTTAATTTAAAATAATTATAATTTCGAAAAAGTTGATGTATTTATGTAACAAAAGTTAAACAACGAAAATATAAAGAAATTAAATTAAAAAAAAAAATTATTTACAAATTTAAAACTTCTTTAATTCTACATATTGTGACTCAAAAAAAAAATCTTAATTTATAACCTAAAAATATAGCTTACAAAAATCGAGCGATGCAAATTTGTATTATTCTACGATATTGCCATCCTCTTACTAGCACTGTCTGTCGTTGTAATATCGTTTCTGCGAAAATTGTTACTTGAACGAGTTGAAGAAGTGGTTGATAGATGGAGTACATTTTCTTCTTTGATTTCATTTTCGCGAGGAAAATAGTCTTCGTCAATATCCTATTAGAGTAAAAAAAAATTATTTAAATTCCTTCCATAAAATTTTACTATTTACCGATATCAAGCTACAAACAACCTTACTACTGCCTCGTTGTGAATTGCTGGGAAATCTTTTGAAATTTTTTATCCTAAACATAATGTCATCGTCATCTTCATCCAATAAACTATCACGTTCTTTTAAGTTGCCAATTTTCAGTCGTTCCAAAGCCTCATAGATTGACCTTGTCCGTGGCGTTGAAGTAGCTGCTGTCGTTGTTGTGGTACACGTATTATTATTTATCGATGTGCTTGGTTTAACATATCTTGTGGTTCGTTTTGTGGCTACTTCATTTTCTAAGACGACGGGTTCTTTTTGCCGTTTTTGAACATCTGTATATTCGGGGCTATTTAAATTATTTGTTTGGATGTTTGTTCGTTCGGCTGGTTTTGGTGGTGGTGTTGTGGTGGGTAGTGTAGGAGGTACGTCAATATTTTCGTAAATACCATCATCTTGTTGCTCGTCTATAAAATGTGAAAATATTAATGACGTCATAATAATGGTCTTAAAAACTATGCTCGATGCGCAAAAATTACGAAAATCAACTCGGAAATCAAAAATCATTTCGGGACTGTATAAAATTAACCACCCTCACGAATCTTGTACTAACTTTGAAGAGGGATAGGTAAAATACCCCTGAACAACGTTTGTGCGGAAAGTTTCGGCGTCAATCTTTGATTTTAAAAGTTATTCGAGTCAACATATCGAGCAACATATAGAGTATTAAATTAGCAAAAAAAAACATTCGGGGTTTCTTTCTTAGAGGATCTCAATCGTTTTTTACTATCCGGTGCATTTAATTTTTATATTCTACAAACCATAATTTCCAACTTAAGAGGTCCGCCCATTACCCCTATACAAAGTTGGGAAAGGTACTGGGCGAGAGAAGGATTCTACATATTTGCCCATTTCAGAACGGTGCCAGCCGTTATTCAATTTTCCAAAATCCGTTTCGCCAAAATCCTCCTTTTTTGTAAATACCGTTTTCCAAAATTCCGTTTTACTAAATCTCTTTTTCCGAAATCCCATTTTCCAAATTTTATTTTTCCGATTTTTTTTTCTGAAATTGTAAAATCCAGTTTTTTATAATTCTATTTTTTTTTATTATATAGAGTGAATGTCAGTTTTTTAAGCCAACATTCATAACCATCGGTTGCCCGAATAAATAAACAATTAAAAAAAAGATTTTGTCGGGATTTCGTAGCGAACCCTTTCAGAATTCACAAAACATATTCATGCACTCAGAAACAATCAAAATAATTTCGGAAAACCAAACTCATTTAGGACATTGTATATCAGAAATCACAAAACTCTTCCTGTAATCAGAAATTCATACAAAAATCACAAAAACCTTTCCAGAAATTAGAAATTATTTCAGAAATTATTGAAATCAGCTCGGAAATCAGAGAAATAATTTCAGAAATCACAAAAATCATTTCTGAAATCAAGAATAAGTTAAAAAATAATTTCCGAAATCTTAAAAATCTTTCCAGAAATCAAAAATAAGTAGGAAATCACAAAAATCATTTCAGTAATCACAGAAATCGTTTCAGAAATTACGGAAATCTTTCTAAAAATTACGGAAATCAGCACAATAATTTCTGAAAGATCAAAAATCATTCCAAAACGAAATAAGTTGAAGAAATTGCAAAAATCAGAAATCATTTTAAAAATTATAAAAACAATAATAAGACTTATCTAGAAATCACAAATTTATTCTTAAAATCTGAAATACGTTAAAAAAATCACGGAAATCGTTCCAGAAATCACAAAAATCTTTTCAGAAATTAGAATTTACAGAAATCCGGCAATTCATTTCAGAAATAACAAAAATGATTCCTAAAATCAAAAATAAGTAAAGAAATCGCGGAAAACATTTCAGAAATCACAAAAATCATTTCTGAAATCAGAAACAAATTAAGAAATCACAGAAAACCTTTCTGAAATCATTTCAGAAATCACAAAAATCTTTTCAGATATCAGAATTAAGTTAAGATATCACAAAAATCAATCCTGAAATCAGAAATAAGTTAAGAAATCACGGAAATCATTACAGAAATTAAAAGTGGTTTTAGAATTCACACTTTACAGAACTCGGAAAAATAATTTGAGAAATCTGAAAAATCTTTCCAGAAATTAGAAATCCTTTCATAAATTATGCAAATCAGAAATAAGTTAAGGAATCACTAAAATCATTTTAGACATCAGAAATTACGGAAATCAGACAAATCATTTCAGAAATAACAAAAATAATTTAAAAAATTATAAATCGGGGCAATCACAAAAATAATTCAAAATCACGGAAATAATTTCAGAAATAGAAAAAATCTTTTCAGAAATCAAAAATCGTTTCAGAAAAAGTATTTCAGAAATCTCAAAAATCTTTGCAGAAATTGGAAATCCTTTTAGAAAGTACAGAAATCAGAAATAAATTAGGAAATCACGAAAATTATTTCAGAAATCACAAAAATCTATCCAGAAATAATAAATATCGGGAATCAGGGCAATTTTTTCAGAAATCATCATTGCAATGGGAAATCATTTTGAAAATCAGATATCTTGGGACAGGAATTTTCTAGTTCTCTCGATTATTTGTGTATATCAATGATATTCTAATTCTATGTTTATTCTCGGTATAATAGAAATGTTTTACTGATTTTTTCACCGTCGTTGTAGCTGCCGTTTTTTAACACCAACGGCAGCGAATGACATTCGTCAAAAATAATTCCCTAACTGGAAGCATTCAAATAAAGTTTCGAAGTTACATCCTATTCTCATTAGTAAGACTGAAAACTATTTATTACGTATGGTTCTGGTACAGAAATCTTCCGAATTTTAAATCAGTGACGTGTTTAATTATTATAATATTACACAGTGCAACACATAAAATGTGAACTTTTTGGTCGAAAATATGAAAAATTTAATTTTCTGGGCTTTCTGGTCTAAAAACACATTGAAAGAGTGAAAATCTGTCCTCGACAAGTTCACAAAAGTGTTGTTGTGTGAAGAACACTTGGTCTTCTCAATAATGTAAGAGATAAGTATATAGCCGAGCAAAACCAAAGCTCGCAAAAAAATTAATGGTGACCAAAAAAAAATTGAATAAAATTAGGTTCTTCTGCTATAGCTAAGTTATGTACTTCCAGAAATTTAAGTCAGAATTTAGTTTAAATTCAATGACCTCGAAAAAGTTGCACTGTGTTATGTTGATATTTCCAATATTTATATTCGACATATACCACTGGCAGTTGTTGAAAGAAAAAGAAAATTCCAAATAATCGTTTATCAATGTACAATATAATCAAACAACTGAATAAATTATTTATCCGCAAATAATAATACATTTAAATACATAAAAGTATATACATATAAAAATAAGAATGATATCATAACTTTATCTAGAAGATAAGCGAAATGTAATATTGAAATTTGTATTAACCCATTAAGACCAAGCACAGTATATATTTTACTTTAATTTGAATTAACTAGATTTTTTATTTATTTTTTTTGGCATTCAATTAACCAATGATATATCATCATGTCCTTTACTCCAAAGCGATGGAGCATATATAGGGACCTGATACAAAGGTGGAGTGTTCTCAGCAACTCTAGCCCTATTTTTGATGATAAATGGGGCGGGTTTTACACTATATATGAGGATCCCTATATATCTGTTGGTATATCATATTATATACACGAACCAGCGGCTGTGATGGCTTTTTAATAAACAATTGCGAATGAAATGTGATAGCCCACTGTCAAGTTGTGAATTTTTTTTGGCCCGACCGAGCCTCGAAGCTCGAACGCACAACCTCTTGAACAAAAAGCTGTGACGTTAACCACTGCTCCATAAGAATATATTATTGGTAATACGCACTATCAGAATTTAAAAATACCATACTTTGTTTTTTGTATAGCCTAGACCTTAATGGGTTAAATTTCTATTTGCGTTCATATAATACGATTATCTTTAGCTCAATGCTTAAATATTTTACCTATTATTTTATGCTGTTTCCGTATATTAATTGTTGTTGCCACAAGTTTTCTTTCGCTAATTTGCGGATGTCGGGATCGATGATTTTCATCTTGGCAATTACACGCACAAGCGGCGCTTTTCTGTTCACTAACTTTTCGCACCGAATCCCTTAGGTCACGTATTTGCCATGCCAATTCATCGACAATTTGTCTTTGTTCATAAATTACATTCATTTGTTCTTCGATTCTTTCGTTTTGTTGTTCCATAATGAATAGATGATCGTCTAACTTGCGATTAAATGTACCTCTCAAATTTGTTATATACAAAATTAATTCACTTATTTCGTCTTCGTGAGACATATCTATACATAAAGCTCGCGAAACAATGTATATACTGGAAAATATTTTCAAAAAACTTTACTGAAACCCAATTGAAAATTATTTACAATTTATACAATTCAAACACATTAGGTATAGGTATGACTAATTTATAAGAAATCTTTTTTTTAATGCAAAATATACAAAACCACTTTGAATGAATGCAAGATGATTCGAGTCTGAAATTATTTTATTACTAAATGTGTGTATAGAAACTTACAATAAACTGCGTTTGTGTATAAAAATTGGAAAAAAGATAAAATATTTTCTTATCAAGTTTATAGAGTATATAGATATTTGTGTGTACAATTTGCGATAATCGCGCATTAATATTATGTTCATTGACGTTGTGAGAGAAGTATTGACAACGATAAAATTAATACAATTTATTAAAAAAAGAAGGCAGTCTCAGGGGCTGCCGACAGAAGTGAAAACAACTTTGAGGCATAATATATTATTATAGTGACTCTAAATCGTATTTTTACAACGAATAAAAATAAACGATATATGCGGTAAGGACCCATTATATTGAATACACTAATTTCATTTTTGTCTACAAAATATTATTCGTATGCATCTCTAGCTCCTCCCATTTGATAATTCGATGTTGCTGACGCTAAA
>JANSTW010070296.1:0-10377 GCA_027564275.1 Diadocidia ferruginosa | reverse complement strand
GTTTAGTATGTTCAGAAAAAAAACATTTTTACCGAAAAATAATATCAGTAAAAATAAGTTCAAAATGGCGGATTTTCCAGTCTTATAAACTTTAGCAGAAAATTCAAATATATTTTTTATATATATATTTATTTATTCCTATATTTACCATGAAAAATATAATGTTATATTAACAAAATGTTCTCATCTCATATAGTGAAAAACCCGCCCCACTAATCACCAAAAAATATGGCTTGTACGAGTTGCTCACAACATTCCACTTTTGATGTGGTGTGGCCGTCTATAAAAACTATGGTATCAGATAGAAAAAAAGGTAAAAATAGTCCCTATACTTCATCGCTTTTGAGTACAGGACACGATGATGATCAATAGATTATATCCAACAAAATATTATATCGTCATCATGTGTAAATTTATATATATACATACTTATATCAATTTTGTAATACATCATAAAAACAAATGACAAATGTTCGTTCAGAATTATATGCCTAATTATGTATGAAATGAACCTATATATCAACCTATACACAATACATTATTATGAAAATCGGATAATTTAAAACCACTAATTTGAAATTAATTAAAAAATTATATAGTTTGAACGTGAAAGTAACTATATATAGGATACAATATAGTTAACTCAATAAATAAAATCTACCGCAGCTCATCACATCCACGCGGATTATATTATTGGTGGTTTGAGGATTTTTTTTTAAATTTATGTTAACGCAGAAAAAAAATCAATAATTATGACATAAAAAAGCCAATTTAAAATAACCATCTATTTAATTAACATATTTATTATGCAAAAGCTTGAGCGGATGCACAAACTTTTCTGCAACATTTTTAAAATCGAATAACAAACAAGTTATATGACAAGTTTTAACTGACCGAAAACTAATTTACGTTAATGCATTAGGGGTCTTACGGTGACAGGACACAACACGCAAAAACATATCGCCCAAAAGCTTTATAAGCTTTTTTTATAATTTTTTATAATTCAACTGACATAGGAGCCAAAATATATATAAACCAATCGATTTGTTTATTGTTTATAATTTTTAGAAGGAACATTTTATCGATTTTTAGCAAAGATACAAATAATTAATAGATTTTAGCGGTTTTAAGCTTGTTAAATAGCTTTTGGGCGGTTTGTCTTTGGGTGTTATGTCATGTTACCCAGAAAAATATATTATAGCAAAAGCATATTATAAAACAAGTTTTAAATTTTAAATGGTTTTTTTAAGTGACATAGCATAGCATCTTTATTTTGTACATTCACTACATTGAAGCTTTTATAAAAAGGTTTAAATTAAATATAAAATTATTTTCAATCACCCATCCCATATAGAATAATTCGTTTATTTTTTTGAACACTTAATTTACAATCGTTTTTTTTTAATTATGTTTGGTGTAATCGATTTCTATTTTGAATTACTGCTAAATAATTGTATGTTATAATAAAATTACAATAAGCATAAAGCAGTGTCACGGATCTGTATTCAAGAGATTCCATGAGTTCGAAACTATAGGTCTATATAGGTTGGAAATTTTTCTATAAAATTTTATTCGGATGTGTTTATTAAAAAGCGATTGCAGGTAAAAAATTAAATGTTATATGTGGTATGGGATATATGAGTTAATCACTAATTATTATT
This sequence comes from Diadocidia ferruginosa, assembly GCA_027564275.1. Taxonomy (NCBI): domain Eukaryota; kingdom Metazoa; phylum Arthropoda; class Insecta; order Diptera; family Diadocidiidae; genus Diadocidia; species Diadocidia ferruginosa. The sequence goes on along the minus strand of JANSTW010070296.1, from coordinate 8,716 downwards.
TTTAAATATATCATCAAGTCTCCATATATTATTATATATAATAATTCGTATCGTGAAAATGTGTAATATTATTATCTCGAACTACCATCATAGCTAATAGCAAACAAACAAAACATAATCTAATGCAATAAAATCTATAATCGTTTATCGAAAATTATTGTATTTAGTTAAATGTGTGTATAGATATTAGAATTATGTACATGAAATGTCAATTAGAAAGCACCATATGTTATATAATATGCAAATACAATAATAATAATCAAATTTTTTTTATTTCATATAAATTGTAATTTTTTTATATTGTTTTTTATATACGGTTAATTTAGAATAAAGAAGAGTTTTCTAATCACCATGATCTTTGAAATTTCATACAAAATGGATGGTTTTTCTTTTTTTGTTATTCCCATTGAATATCAAGAATTTGATCATAAACTTGATACCTACGAACGGCTAACTCCCATACAAATATATGAGATAAAAAGGAAGAAAAGAAATAGCTATATTTGTAGATATAAGCTATACGATCCTGAAATGTTGTATGATATTTTTTTGGTGTTCTTATTATTTGAATATCATAATTTTTTTTATTTGTCATAGCTTGTTTACGAAATCTGAACAAAATCGAGCAAAAATGTCCAGATATGGATATAAAGAAAGGTTTTTTCCGCACTATTTGCATCAATGTCAGTGGTAACAGTGGTAACCGATTTTTTATTTTTGGAAATATATTAATTTCAACAATATCGCATGACGATTAACCCTTTTAATTTATCGATATATTATTATGCAATATTAACAAATATTTTGTCAGCTGCGTAATTTAACGCAATAAAGATATCAAATAATTCGGATAACTAATAAAAAATTTACAACACAAAATTAAATTTGTAATTTTCCTTATTAAAACTAATTTTATATAAGAATAATATAAAAGTATCTATATAATTAAGTTCCAAATAAAATTTAATATACAACCTTTTAATTAATTATGACAATATTGAGGAATATTTTAAATATTAATTACAAAATATTTTTTCTTTTATAAATTATTTGAATTGTTTTGATAATTAATCAATTTTAAAATATAAAAATCTATATATAATTTCTATATAAGTCATCGCAATTATATAATATGCTCGTTCCTTAAAATGTTGTTTTTAATTAAAATGGCCCTTTCTCACATATTAAAAAATATATACAAATGTTCAGAAAATATTATTACATTTTATTTAGTTAAAATATCATCTAAATAATAGAAACAACCCAATAACGTATTGATTAACCCAACAAAAAACGTGATAACGATACAAAATATAAATCAATTCAATTAGCGTTTATATTTAAGCAACGTGCAAAGCAATAAAGTAACCGAAAAGGACCTCATCACCTTTTGTATTCTGTTACTATATGTGAAGAAACGTTCTTATACGCAGATGAACTCTGAATACCATTTCTGCGTTTTTCTTATATTATACGCACGAGTTTTGTATACATGGAGAACGAATATTTTATTTTATATAAAAGCTTCACCAAAAAAATACTTTATATTATAAAATCCGCCGCAGTGAAAACAATTTTCTTATTCAATTAAAATATTTTGTATAAAGTTAAAGAATAAACAATTGTGGCGAATTTCTATTTTATATATATTGACAAACAATGTAACATTTAATGAAGTTGTACAGAAAAATCCCAAGAAACATATTTTGCAAATATTATCGCTGGTATATTCTTTACATTTTAGAAATTTTCGCTTTATTATTTTGACACTCTTCGCCTTTAAACTTTTCGCTCAAGCCAATCAATACCTCTGAATAGTTTGTTTTATGACCACTCGTGTCTTGTAGTATAATTCAAAATTTTCAAGGCGTATATTTTTGTACTGAATGTCTTTAATTGCATTTTGTTTTCATTCTACGCTATTAATTCTGTATTATATTTGCACGCCGCGCCGTTACAAAGAGAAGTCTTGGTCAATCGGTTGTCAGTGTATGCGCGATGAAAATATGTGTAAAGCCAAGAACCTCCATCTTCTCTTTAAATTAGAATATTAGGCTTTCTTTTGCATTGAGTTTTTAAACTATCTAATATGGGACAATATATATCTACCTTTATGTTTATAGTCTTAACCTTTAACTACAAATAATATGCCAATTTAAGTTGGAGTTAGAAGTTGACTTTTTAAAGACATCAAGGAAAAAAGAAAGAGATATAGATAATAAGATACAAAAATGTGTACACTCGAATGAAACAAAACAAAGACTTGAAAGTCTGTATTGAAGTAAAAAGTCTTTCTTCAAAAAAAAGTCGTGCTTCCAAAAAAAAGTAGTCGTTCAGAAAAAAGTCGACGTTCAGAAAAAATGTCTTCGCACTTAGACTTTTTGCTATAATAAGCTATCTATTTTTTTCTTAATGACTAGTAAAAATTCAACGTCTAACTCCTACTTAATAGTTAATTGTAGGTATATCTCTCTTATTATATTATTATTTTACGATCTTCTACAGTAAATTACAAAATTATATATTTAATCAATATTTTATAGAATACACGAATTTTCCAACACTTAAAGCAAAATGTTTATGGGGAATGTATTTTTTAGTGCTTTTGTTATTTTAAATCTTAATTAGCTTTACTATATTTGGTATATGTGACATTTAAAAAAGGCTAAGAAAAGAAGTTGATTTTTAATTATTATTATTTTTCATTGATATGTGCTCTAAATTTCTATTATAGGGATACCATATATTCAACTGATGGTTCAATTAACTGTGATAAAGGTCTAATTAAATTAAATAATACACAAAAAAACAAAAGTTTTGTTTTAGCTTAATGAGAAAACTAACTTTTTAGACTTTAAAAATTATTTATTTACTTGCGCTTCGTTAAGAATAGCTATAATTTGAGATTTAAATTGTCAGTATTTTATTTTAAATATTTTATTTATTTATCTAAAATAGTGGGTGTGCCAGGGAAAAAATATATATAATTTTGCGATCACCTTTAGTTATATCATCTATATATACATTCTATAGAATAAGAATGTTATATTATTTCGTTTTTGAAAAAATCTTTTTAACACATTTTAATTTTTTAGGTATCTTTTCATTGTTTTATCTTTTTATTTTATTTCGCAATATCGAAAAAAATGTATTTCTTTTATCGATTAGTTTTACTGCACTATAAAATTAAGCTTACTATATAATATATATATATGGAGGGGTGTGCTTAACCTTGTCTCGATTTTTTTACGTAAAATTAATAAACTATAAATATTATTATTTATTACACATTGACATCATTTACTATATTATGATACGAAAATAATTGTATTTATTTTTTTATAGATATGCATATATTATAGAGATATGATAATTATTTTCTACGTATGGATATCTATAATTTTGCAGTAAATAAAATAAAATGAAAGATAAAAGCATTTAAAAAGTTTTTAGTTGTCGCGTCAGATTATAATATATAGTGTGATTGTCGTAAAAAAGAGTAATAAAACAACATTTTTATAAAATAAATACTACGCAAAGTGTAGCTTAATCGATATTTCCGAAAAATAAAGTAATAATAATTATCACGATGACTATATTCTATATCCAGAGTTTTTGCAACCTACGTCATTGACAGCCGTCTTAGGTGCCAGAAATCGGTCTGGTCCTGGTGTCACGAGAGTACGTAAAAAAATGTTATCATTATCACCATTTTTTTTAAACAGCCCACTCGGCAGTAGTTTTAGAATCTCGTTGATTCTGAAAAAACGTCCATCTTCAAGTTATAATTTCTTATGATTGGCGGACTTCTTTCAAACAGTTTTCTAGTTTTTGATAAGGCGCTAATTCCAGTGTCACATTGTATGAAATAAAGGTAGATTTATATAGTTCAGTCAGAGAAATTTTTGTCGACACCAAATGTCAAAATCAACCAATCGTCCGTAAATTCGGCAGCTGAATTCTGTTCTGATTGGTTGATTTTGACACTAATTGCTGTCGGAAAAATCTGTCTGAACTATAAATCTATACCATGAGTCTATAAAACTATCACCGATAAATAGTTTCAAATTATTATGTATTATAATATTAATAATATTATGCATATATATGTATATTCATCATATTCATCAGGTGGTTGTATATTATATTTGTATATTATTAGATACATATATTATATATAATATATAAATGACATGAAATGCAATAATTACATATATATTTTATAAATTTAATTTACATGACTATTAAATTATGTATTTTGTATTTTCCAAAAATTGTATTACATACAAAAATTTTATAATAAAAAAAAATATCCGTAATCAATATTTCCTGTAAATATAGTTAACATTTAAAATAATTAACTGTACTGTGACCATTTTTAATGAACAAAAAACAACATATTTTTATAATTAGTATATATAGTTGCATAGGATTTTTTTAATAATTAATTTTTTATTATAATTAATTGTTATATGTTGCATAATAAATATTTTTTGGTTGATTAATATAGTAGAACATTAAACAAATGTTAACAAAAGAAAAACGTTAAATTGTCCACAAAAAATTAAACGTATAACAGTATAACAAAAATTCAAAAAATTCACCCACATACCTATCTATATTAGAAGGTAAAAATAATACAGATGATGTTCACTTGACCATGCGCATGAATTTTGGAATAATAAAATTACATAAAGGGAAGAAATGTTGGCTGTTTTTTTGTGTGTAACCGCTCATATATTCATAACAAAACCGCCGACCAAAAGTTTAGTCTATTCGCATAAGTTCTTCAATTCACATATCCTCTCGCCTGCATATATACAAAACCAAATCTCTATAGAAAAACCACTTATGAAACAAGATACAAGTATCATTTGTTGCATACCTTTCGGTGTTGAAGGTTTAAAAAGTTAAATTAATTCGAAAAAGAATTATAAAAATTATTTGAAGTTTTCAAGATTCAACTTAAAATTTATTTGAAAAAAATATTTAAAATTTATTTGAAAAAATATTTATATGTTGATTTTATGAAATAAAAATTATTTTGAAAGATTGTGCCGAAAGAAAAAAAATTGTGATTTATTGAAAATTGTTAAAACTATAATTTTAAAACTAAATTTTGGTTTATAGATTGTTATCAATTGTTTTCAAAAATTATATAAGGTAAGTCTTTTTTGCATTTAATTACTACTTTTTACTTTTTTAGTTAAATATATATTTTTTAGAAAAAAAATTGAAAGAATTTCAAAAATACGGAAAAGAAAATTTTGCGCTTTGAGTTGGAATTGTGGTTGAAAAAATTTATGAAACTTATTAAATGTTGATTATAGTTACTAAGTTACGATAAAAGCTTTCGGTCGTTTTACATTAAAATTTCTTATTTACTATTATTATTATTTCAAATAATTGAAAGAATCTCAACATAAGATTAGAAATTCTTTTTAATTTAATTTTTAATATATAATTTATTTTTTAGAAAATATTTTGAACGAATTTCAAAAATATAAGATGCACAAATTTTGCACTTTGAGTCAGAGAAAAAAAATGTAGACTTATTAAATTTTGATCATACGAGAGAATCGAAACAAACTAGTTTTACAAATTTTCTTTTATTATAAATAAAAATATCTATTCGAATTTAAAATAAAATAAAAAATTAGAATTCAAGGTAAATTAAGAAAATATAACTATTAACTATACTAGTTGTTTTTTTTGTACAGTTCTCTATGCAGATTAAATGCAAGTTTATTGCAAAAATTTGACGTATATTAGAAGATTTACAGTGAATAATTTCAAACTATATCAATATTCTATATCGAACGAATGCATTTAATTGACTCACGAAAGGATGTTTCTTATAAAAATATTTCTTTATTTAATCCACATTTGAACATTGTCTTTTCTTATATTCTACCTAGCGAGGCAATTAAGGACTAATTTTTTTTTAATATTTATTAACAAAAGCTAAATTCTTTATTTTTTTCTAATAAAATACTGAAGTAAGTAAATTTTAATTTACTATGTCTATAATTTCTAATTTTAATTTTGTACTTATTATTTATTTGGATAAGTGGAAGAATGGAGGGAAAACCTAATTTAATTTAATTTAATCACGAAAGGCTTTTAATTATATAAATATGATTTTAGACAGGCTCTCGACCAATCCTGTCTAAAATCATAAAAACCGTAAAAACTACAAATTATAGCTTTTAATTATATTTTGCGTTATAGATAGGTTTCCGGGCCTTGAGCAATTAAAAATTTATATTGAATATAGAATTAATATTTAATTCGAATAAAATTTATTTCTGTGCCCGCATGTAAGTTTATGGGAATTTGTCTGTTTTTGAAAATATCATTCATTTTAATTAAAAACTACAGCAAAATCAAATCTTAAATCAAAAAATATAAATCTAATTTCTAAATTGGAAAGATATATGAATGACATTTTCAGCGCTCCCATATGTTACTTATAAATTATTCCTTTAATAAAATTTTCATACACATTTCCATTAAGTCCATTTGAAGGGTTATACAAAAAAACGTTTTAAGTGTTATAATAAATAAACTATATATCGCTACTTCCAGCTAATAACATCATAACTCTAATTATGTGGAAAATGAGTTAATGATACAGTGATGTTTCCTGAAAAAATCTGCATATCCTGTCAAATTTTTAGAAACGGAAAACTTAAAATTGCTCTCCTGAAAAATTTCGTTTTCCGAGTTATGTTGTTATTGCATGGAAGTAGCGATATATATAGTTTTATAACGTGTGAATCCTTTTTTTCTCACTTCGTATATGTATAATGTATATAGATAATAACATCCACATCAAAATAATCAATGTCAATTTTACGTCCAAGTTATCTACAAGAAGAAAATATATCAAACAGAATTTTAAATAAGTTTAAGGTTCTAATGCCATTGATTTTGATAAATATTTCTGCTATAACACAAGAATCTTGATATAATATGAATAATGAATTTAAAAAAGGAATATATATATAATCAATTCAAATCGTAGCCGAACTATTAGTATAGTTATATTTATTCTCCATGAAACAGGAATATGACCTATCACAAATTTATATCAGCTTTAAACTAATAATGCAGTATTGTTTAATTTTTGACCACTAACTATGTATATTTAATGAACAATAAATCTGAGGTTTTATGAACTAACAATCTTGCTAAAATTTCACAATGAAATCAATTTTTATTGACTTATATATAAAATTGTTTTTTTTTCGTGATAGAATATTCCTTGTTTAATGGACATTATACTGTAAATAGTCATTATCTTTTCATAGAAAGTTTTAATTATCTAAATTAAAAATATTTAAGAATTTTTATTTAAAGTTTCGGTTCATATACTACATTAGATATACGAACGGTATGAGTTTGTCAATTGATTTAAATTATTTTTCTATCCTATTTGCAAAAATAAATTCCACGCACAGATATATCATCGTGAATAAAAATAGGTATTTCACATAAAATAATATTTAATATTATTTTTTTCTAATAAAATTTCAATCTTTTTTTCTACACAAAAAAACATCAAACCAAACATAAAATTGTATTTATTTTTAATATCAATCAATATAATATGTTTTAAATAAATTCATGTAGAGTGATGTTTGTTTTTCATATAATATTTGTCCTTTATACATATACGAAATTCTTACATTTAAATATATTGTATACAATGCATATTTTATAATATACAACGTCTAGCCAATTTTCATACAATATATTTATGAAATTGCAAATTATAAGCTTTATACCTGAAAATATGTCTAATAATAATATATTGTGCTATAAAACAAAAAAATGTTGACCTTTTGTTGACAAGTTGAAACGAAATCTACAAATTTGAAGTTTTTATAAGATTTTTATTAAACAGATTTTATGAAAGAAGTATGCCTAATGGAGAATCTTTAGCCCCGAGCCAACGAAGTTATAGTAAAGAAACCATACAGAATAGTATATATAACTAAATACTGTATATCGTTCTGTGCACATTTTAAGCACATAGTGCTGTAGTATTATTTTAATCGAATATTTTTGATTTTTTTTATATATTTTATTTAGATAAATGCAACAAAGGCATATCTCAAATATAATGAATTAGGAGTTTTTATTGTTTTTTAAATTATTAACTGATATATAACGTCATATTTGTAACATACTCGCTACCAGAAAGCATAAGAAACTCAAAAGATTAAAAAGTGCCCTGTTTTTTCGGAACTATATAGTTTTCTTGATGTATTATGTCGTTGTTTCATTAAGTGATATATTTTGCCTATGTATACATACAACATATTGTATACAATTCCATGATCCTGCAATATGCAAAATAAAATTATAAAAAGCTTATCGATACATTTTTGTTAATCGCATTCGCATAAATACATTATACATATAAGATATAATACATATTATTATATATCTATATGAATCTATATTAGACATATCAGTGGGTCCCTGGAAAAAGATTGTAAGTGCACTTACCATACTTTTGAGATAATAGATTTGAATTCCCCGTGTCAATCTGCATATACTGAGTAAAATTCATATTTATATTAGCCAAACTGACGAAGTTATAACACTTTTAAAAATAAAAAATGTATAGTGGCTTATGTAAAACCAAAACTTTAAATCGATTTTCTGTAAAATCAACTTTTGGACGTTACAATCTTTTTCCAGGGAC
>JANSTW010070285.1:0-10377 GCA_027564275.1 Diadocidia ferruginosa | reverse complement strand
ATATGAAAATCCAGCTCTTGTCCACTTTGGACATACGACAAAGTCTGCGCGGACTTTCTTTAAAATTTCTACTAGGGTAGGCGTTATCTAAATCTGAAGGTCCCTCTTCTTTAGGGGAGGGTTAGTTATAGGGACTGTGGTCATAAGCGCTAAAGTGTAGATAAGCTAAATAGATTTATATTGAAATCTTTGAATTAAATTATGGAGAATCTACACTTTAGCGCTTATGGCCCAGGGCTTAACGGACCCTCCCCCCGATGGGGCGGCCCTTCAAGATTTCGAAAACCAATATAATCTTGATGGCGCTCTTCCCCGTTTGGACGGAGGAGCGGGTCAAAGTTAAGTCAAAATTTCTGAAAAAAATAATATTTTGAAGGAGTTTCAAGGGAGGGTAAGAGGTGAACGGTGTCAAATAAAAGGTATTACAAATACGTATCATATAAAAAAATGGGAGCAAATACAACATTCTGTGTAGGTGGGAGAAGTAAAAATTTAATTGTTCATATATTTTTCGTAGGAGGGGGCGGGGCCAAGATACAAAAATTTTGGTGGGTGTCAAATGCAAGGTAGACTTTTGGAGCAGTAACCATAAAACTTTTAAAGATTAAGAAAAACAAACGTAGAACATTTAAAGAGCGGGGTCCAAAAACATCTAAAAATGATTTTTTGTACTTTTTCCCTGCTTTGTGTTTCTTAGAACCCCTGCTAGGTGCCGCATATTGTGTAGTTTAGATTAAATTAACTATTGTAACTTTTATTTGCATCTACAAATTATTCAATAATAAAAAACCATTTTGTGCAATATTAATAATTCGATCAAGCCTAATATCATTTGCAAAAGAAAACCCAAACAAAAATTATTTCATCACGAAAACCACTATAGAGGCCATGTGTGATGTTGATGCTGTCACAAAACAGCTGATTTGTATTTTGATTTTATTTTTTTGTGTGCGCGTTTTGTTGTGCAGTGTGTTTTATTTAAATTTAAATAAATTATGTTTAATTAAGTAAATTAGCAAATATAATAAATTAAATTATGTTAAGTTTATTTATAACTAGAAATTGTACACAATACAACAATTATGCGAGGTAAAAACTTTTATCATAGAACCATTTGTAGGTTACATAACCTGAATAGAGAGTTCTTTGACCTTTGGATATATTAAGTTTCTAATTAATTTGCAGATCAATTAAAACAATTAGTAAAATTAAAAAGACATTTTTGGCTGAAATAAAACAAATCAATAGATGTAAATTGCAAGCACCAAAAAAGCCACAACAATATAAACCACTCAGCCTTCTGATTGGGGGCAGTGGCCTTTCGTTTGGAATTATTTTAACCAAATATAACAATGCAATTGTCCATTGTAGAGAGGATCGATTGTCAGGTAAGCCAAGTATTGAGCAAAATTAATTTACAGTCAAATTCAATGTATATTTTTAGGATACAAATCAAAGGTATCGAAAGAAGAAGATGGAAAATTTGACTGGAGCCAATTTTGGACATACCTTAAGCCGCATTTACTGAAGCTAATGGGTGCAATTGCCGCTGCACTGGCTGTTGCCTATTTTAATATAAAAATTCCAGAATTGCTGGGCATTTTCGTGAATACTCTGACAAAATATACTCGAATCGGAGATGCTACGTTTGATTCATCGACATTTTTCCAGGAGCTCAAAGGTCCGGCAGCCAATCTGTTTGGGATGTACATACTGCAGTCAGCCTTTACATTTGTCTATATATTTCTGCTGAGTCAAATTGGCGAACAAATTGCAGCGAAAATACGGCAGGATTTATTTAAGCAGATCGTTATTCAGGACTTGTCATTTTTCGATGAAAATCGAACTGGTGAGCTGGTGAATAGGTGAGGAAATGTTTCCTAATAATGAAATGCGTCTAATTTTGATCACTTTTTTCTAGACTAACCGCTGATGTCCAAGACTTTAAATCATGTTTTAAGCAATGTGTATCACAAGGACTCAGAAGTATAGCTCAGTTAATTGGTAAAGTATTGTGAATCTTAGTTCTTTAGAATAGAGAAGACATTTAAAGTTGAGTGTACAATTTGATATTGACAAAATTTAAGAAACCATACAAATGTTGAGATTTGGTTTTAACACAAGGAATAGATTTTTTAAAATAAAAATTTGTTTAATCTTCATTCGATATATCTTTAAAAATCGATTAATATGACAAAGCACTTAGATCTCACATTTATGGGGCTTTAAAATTGTATATTCACTCGGATAAACCATACGAATGTTAACAGTTCATCAAAATGAAGCCAAAGCTTCATTTAAACAAATCTTCACAAAAAAACCTAACTTTTGTAATGAGGGGGTACTCGCATGTGGAAGTCCTGGGACAACCTCTATGAAAGTCATGGAAGTCAGTGGAACAAATATTTTTCAAGTGATTACCCCCTCCTTCTGTGTAATTTATATCGACAAAATTCAAAAACCGCTATGCCACCACGTATCAAGTCGTGAAGTATTGAAGTTAGTGTATCGATATGTTCATGCGAAAAACCATACAAATGTTAACCCTTTATTAATTAAACAATTTTTTCTTTCCAGGCGGTGGCATTTCCCTGTTCCTAATATCCCCACAAATGGCCACCATAGCCCTCGTATCTGTGCCCGTTGCCGTTCTATTTATGTCAATGCTTGGCGGTGCATTGCGTAGTATTAGTAAAAAATCCCAGGCTCAATCGGAACGAGCCACATCAGTATGTGAAGAGGCACTTTCCAATATTCGAACGGTTCGATCGAGTGCATGTGAATATACGGAAGTCGAGCTGTTCGAACGTGAGACAAATTTGGCTGCAACATTGGCCCAAAAGTTGGGCGTTGGCATTGCCGTTTTTCAGGCTTTAACAAATCTATTTTTAAATGGGTTTGAACATTAATCCGAAACATTTTTCAAATTATTAAAAATCTTTTTTTTTAGAATGGTCTTGACAACCCTCTTCCTAGGTGGTCAGCTGATGGCCTCAAACAGCTTATCACCTGGTCAATTGATGGCATTTTTAGTTGCCTCACAGGGTGTTCAACGATCGCTGGCCCAAGGATCCATCCTATTGGGAACATTAATAAGAGGAATGACAGCCGGATCACGGGTTTTTGAGGTTTGATTGCAATTCATTTCAAATCGAAATAATTTAAACCGTTTTTTTTAGTATTTAGCCATTGAACCACAAGTGGATCTTATTAAAGGTATCGAAATTCCAGCCGATAAAATTGAAGGGGAAATTCAATTTAAAAATGTTACATTTGTTTATCCATCGAGGCCGGATCAGGTAGGATTGTTTTATTTTTACAAATTTTACAAATCATATGGCAAGGTTTTGTTCAAAACTTCCTTTTTAAATTACTTCTATGACATTTACGTTTCCTTCCATGAAGTTTATGACTTTCAAAAGACTTCCAAGAATTTATAACTTCCCTGACTTTTCTGACTTCCAATAGACTTGTATGATTATCGTGACATCCATATATGACTTTCATGCCTTCAAATACTTCAATATGGCTTTCATAATTACATGACATATGACTTTCCGAAGACTATCGTGACTTTCATGACTTCCATCTAACTTTCCTCATTTCCACTTCTAAAATATTTTCAGTTCCAATACTTTAATATGATTTCCATATGACTGCTATAACTTCAATGAATTAAATATAACTTTAATAACTCCATGACTTTTTTTACCTCTGAAACTCTTCTATCATCACTTTCGTGTCTTCCATCTAAATTCAAAGCTATTTATAAAATGACTTTTTATAACTTTGGATACTTCAATATGACTTCCATGACTTTTATGTTTTCTTCCATGAACTTTATGACTTTCAAAAGATTTGCAAGAATTTTATGACTCTCATAACTTCCATGATTTTCCTGACTTCCAATAGACTTGTATGATTTTCGTGACATCCATGTGACTTTCATGACTTCAAATACTTCAATATGGCTTTCAAAATTACATGACATATGATTTTCCCAAGACTATCGTGACTTTCATGACTTCCATCTAACTTCCCTCATTTCCACTTCTAAAATACTTCCAGTTGCAATACTTTAATATAATTTCCATATGACTGCTATAACTTCAATTAATTCAATATAACTTTAAAAACTTCCATTACTTTCGTGACTTCCAACCTTTTTATAAAATGACTTGTTACAACTTTGGATACTCCAATATGACTTCCATGCCTTTATGTTTTTTAATACTATCTTCCTTTGACTTCCATGACTTACGACTTCCATTACTTAGATATGACTTTTATAACTTCCATGTCACAAAATTTGACGTATGAACGAAACATAAAAAAAAACTTGGTGAAAATTTTGATGGAACGAATTCCATCTAACTTCCATGTTTTTCATATCATAACATCCATATGACTGCTATGACTTCAATATGAATTTCATATCTACCATGAATTTTATGACTTTATTGATTTCCATGACTTCCATCTAACTGGCATGATTTCCACACAATGACTTCCGAATAACTTCAAAATGGCTGCCATATTATACGACTTTCGTAACTTCCATTAATGACTTCTATGACTCTCATATTACTTCCATTATATCCATATCATTACTTCCATACGACTGCTATTATTTCAATGACTTTCATAACTTCCATGACTTGCAAAAAACTTCTATGACTACCGTAACTTCTATTACTTCCATATAACTTCCAGGATTTCCATATAATGACTTAATACAGAACTTGCAGTACTTTAATACGGCTTTGATAAGGTCGATGATTTTTATAATTTTCAAAAAATTCCATAAATTTCTATGACTTCCATTATTTTAATATGACTAAAATAACTTTCATGACTTTCGTGCCTTCCCTGCGACTTCCATTTATGTTCTAAGATTTCCGCACATTGACTAACATATGACTTCTTTTACTTTCATATGAATTTTATGACTTCCATTATAGTTCAATATGACTTTCATTACTTCCATGATTTTCATATAATGACTTATAGAACTTGCAGTACTTCCAATACGACTTTGTTAACTTCCATTATTTTTATGACATCCAAAAAAACGTCCATAAATCCTGAGACTTTCATGACTTCCATCTAACTTCTAGGATTTCTATATCATGATTTATGTATGACTTCCAAAAGACTTTCAAGAAAATTTCATGATTTTCGTCTAATTTCGGAACTTTCATATGATTTGTAAGATCCCAAGAATTCCAAAGGTCTCTTGAAAAAAAAACCTTTTTAAAACAGGTCGTTCTGCGAGATTTCAACTTAACCCTAAAACCGGGGCAAACGGTTGCATTGGTTGGATCAAGTGGATCGGGTAAATCAACGGTTGCATCCCTATTGGAACGGTTCTATGAACCAACGTCCGGATCAATTACAATCGATGGATATCCGTTGAATGGTGAGAGTGTGGGTTTGTTTAAAAATCTAAAATTAATTTTCCGTTATTAAAGAAATCTCACCGCATTGGTTACGATCACAGTTAATCGGTTTCATTGAACAGCAGCCAATTCTGTTTGGCACGTCCATTTTGGAGAATATTCGATATGGTCGACCGATGGCCAATGAAGAGGACGTGTATGCAGTTGCTCGAATGTCACAATGTCATGATTTTATTGTGGCACTGAGCGCGGGCTATGCGACAAATGTCGGTGAACGTGGCACACAGTTAAGTGGCGGCCAACGGCAACGAATTGCCATAGCTCGGGCTTTGCTCAAGCAACCGACAGTATTGATTTTGGATGAAGCGACGAGGTAATTGTTTTTGGGATTAGAGAAAATATTAAAATAACATTCAATTTCAGTGCCCTGGATGCAACAAGTGAAGCAGTCGTTCAAAAAGCACTAGACACAGCCGTACAAAATCGAACAACCCTCGTCATAGCCCATCGACTGTCGACGATTAGAAATGCTGACCTTATTGTTGTGCTGGATCAAGGGAAAATTGTCGAGGTAAGTAATTGTAATCTTTTTCTAAGCGACTAAACTAATTTTATTTCCTTTTTCCAGATGGGAACACACGACGAACTGATCAAAACAAAGGGAAAATACTTTGGATTGGTGCAACAGCAAGAGAAACAAGCCGATGATGATAGAAAATCGATGAGAAATCGTGGTTAGCAAATACTCAATATAGTTAGGGTGAATGGAAACGTTTTTTTTTTATTTCAATTATTTACGATTAATGCCAACGCATTCGTATATGCTCCGAGGTTTTTGAGCGACCACAAATTTGTTAATTAATTTTAAGATAAAAATTGTTTTTTTTGTCGGATTTTATTAAAAAACAAAGAATCGATTTAGGAACGAATTTAATTCATTGATGACAATTACAAATGGTGGAAGTCTTATAAGTTCTACTAAATTTTGAAAGTCTTAGAAGTCTTGCAAGTCTTTTAAAAATCGTTTAGGTGTTTTGGAAATCTTTTGGAAGCCTTTCTAATAGTCTTTTCAAAATCTTGAAAGTCATATGGAAGTTTTGAATACGACCCCCCTAGGCGAAGGGAGTTTTAATAAAGTCTTTTGGAAGTTTTTTGGAAAATTTGGAAATCTTTTGGAAATCTTTCGAAAGTTTTTGAATTTTGGGAAGTTTAATGGAAATTTTGAATGTCTTTTAAAAATCTTTGATGTCCTATATGGAAGTCTGAAAATTCATTAGGAAGACTTGAGTGTTTTGGAATTCCTATGAAAAGAAAAGGCTTTTGGAAGTCCTGTTGGAAGTATTTTGAAAGTCTATTGGAAGTTTTTTTAATGGCTTGGGCGAGATTTTAGAAGTATTGCAAAGCATATAAAAGTGTTTGAAGTCTTTATTGGAAGTCTCGTAAGTCTTCTAAAAGTATTAAAAGTCTTTTTAATGTCTTAAAAATTTTTGGATTTCATGGAAACCTTTTGGAAATCTTGGAAGTATTGGTTAATGGTTATTGCGTTTATTTACATTAATTCCGGCCGCATGAATAATAATTAATTGAATTTAAAAAGACTGATAAATAGGTAAATATAAAAGTACCAAAAAAATGTAAACTTGACTAAAATTGGATACATTGCCAGAATAAATATTTACTCAAGTGCGAGAAATAATCGCATTTGGAAAGAAGACATATTTTTTCATTTTTTTTAAACATTAATAGCAAGAAGAAGCCACTTCAAACATTTTAAGAAGACAAATTTATAAAAATGACAACAAATCTAAAATTGTCTTACGATTTAGACATTAGTAATGAATTACCCAATAATATAGTTGAAATATCAAGGAGTCAAGGAGAACATTCGCATAAGGTCAAAGGTTATATGGATAAGTTAACGAAACTCGTTTTGGGTAAGTTTCTTTTGTGGATATTATTTATTTTTTAACGTTTTTACTTGCTAATTTGGAAATTAGTTCGGCAAAAATCTGCTAGGTGGCGCGAATCGTCAAGTTTAAAGGATTTAAAAGGGAATTTAAACACGTTCGCTTGTTTGCCTGTGCCATGTGACTAAACCTTGCAAACGAATTTTAAGTATTTTCCCGTATACCCTTTCTAGTTATTTCGGCCAAATTGAATTTATATTTAGTAAATTTCATTTTGTATGGAAAGTTAGTTCTACTAAAATCTGAAAGGTGGCGCTTCAATCAAATTATAAGAAATACATTTGCAACTTATAGAATAGTTTGTCAAAATTAATTTTGGTAACAACTTTCTTAGCCTTCAAGCAAAATTTAAAATCATTTGTAATACATTTTTGGTTTTATATATGGAAGTACTGTGAAAATCTGTGAGGTGGCGCAAATCGTCAACTTTATATGATACCTCGTTTCCATGACCATTTTCAAGCCAATTTTCACTTGGTTCTAAATGGCTTGAAGATGTTTATGGAAACGAGGTATATGATTCATTAGAAAATTTAAAAACGTTGTTTAAAATAAATTTGGTTATCCTATTGTATTTTTTTTTTATTTTTTTATTCAAATTTTAGAAAATCAAGAGCAAAATAAATGGCCACAAATGGATGACGATCTTTTGCTAAAATATTTACGAAAATCCTATTGGAATCCAAATGAAGCATATAAACAAGTAATCCATAGTAAAAGTGATAATTCGTTATGCTAATACCTCATTTCTATGGACATTTTCAAATTTTTCTGGTCATGGAAACGAGCGTTCACCGACAATTCCCCGAAAAGTAAATTTCCTGAAACAACAATTTCCCGAAACGACAATTCCCCGAAAAAGATTGGCTCTGCTTGAGTTAGGTTAAAAACTGCGCGCGCGATTTTTAACCTACCCCAAGCAGAGCAAATTTTTTTTAGGAGAATTTTTGTCTAAATTTATTCGTGAGAAAACACCGTTTGAAAAATTTTGCCTGTGCAAAAAATTTACAAATTTTAACAAATGTTAAAATTAAAAAAAATGTTTTTTTTTAATTTTGATTTTTTTTTATATTTCGAAATTTAAAACTTTTTTGAAATTTTTTCGAAGAATTGTCATCTCGAGGAATTGTAGTTTCGGGGAATTGTCGGTAAACCGGAAACGAGGTATATTATAATTTGGCCTCATTTACAGATAGCCGAGTATGTGGAATTTCGGAAAAATCACAAAGACTTGTATGCTGAAGTGGATCCGTTGAGTTTTTGCATTTTAATGGACCATAACATTATATCCTGCGTACCGTATCGAGATGAAATTGGCCGACGATTGGTAATTTATAAGTTGAACAATTGGTCACCGGCCATATGTCCGATTGTTGAAGCAACAAAAACTACACTTTTCTTAGCAGAATTAGTTTCTCTAGAACCGCCCACTCAAATAT
Organism: Diadocidia ferruginosa; assembly: GCA_027564275.1. Lineage (NCBI taxonomy): Eukaryota > Metazoa > Arthropoda > Insecta > Diptera > Diadocidiidae > Diadocidia > Diadocidia ferruginosa. Next base: position 1,572 of record JANSTW010070285.1, on the reverse strand, counting down.
TGGGCATTAACGTTCTCGTCGACATGGGCACTATTAATCCGATGCTAGCCGTTCATGTTACACCGTACTTTATGAAAACATTTTTGGAAGTAATGATGGTAATATTTTGAAATTGTTAATTTAATCCGTGGATAACTTAATGATTGTTCTAGTACATGCCGATCAATGTTCACCAAATACATATTGTCGAACAAGGTGTTTTATTTAACATCTTTTGGCCAATGGCAAAGAGCTTTCTAAGCCAGAGCTTTATCGACAAGATTCACATTCACGGAACGGACTTGTCATCGTTGCATCAGCATATAAGTAAAGGGATTTTACCGCTTCAATATGGTGGTCTAGTGCCGCCATATTGTTATAAACCATTTATAACTTCGATTGCCAAAAACGACCAAACACTAATGGCAATAAAGAAGTCTGGCTATAGGTATGACGAAGAGGAACTTGAGCGGTATAAATTTTTGTAAATAAATTATGAGCGAAAATATAAAGAACGAAGTTTTATTTTGCTTAAAATATTAGCGATATTGATTCGAAGAATCGGAAAGTTTTTTTTAAGAAGGAATTAAACTAAGAGCCTGAAGTATAGCCGCGTACAGCCCGAAACAGTTTTCTAATTTTTGGTATAAGAGAAGAGAAACAAATCCGGCAAAAATTTGTTGTATATGTCAAATGAAAGGTAGAACCTTGGAGCAGTTAGCCATATAAGTTTTAAAGTCTAAGAAAAACAAACGTAGTACATGCTTTGTCTTAATTTTCTTAGCGGAGGACTACCACCCCCACACCCCATGCCCAGAGTCGCAAAAAGCCCCTTTCTAAGGAAATAAAATAGAACTGAGCCATTTCGATTTAATTATTTTTTACAAGGAAAATATTTTTTTTTAAATTAAACACTTCCGGTACAGACCACACCCGACACAGAAAAATGTCGGTTCCAAAACTTATATGGCTAACTGCTCCAAGTTTCTACCTTTTTTTTGAGACCCACAAAATGTTTTTATCTCATCCGCTAAAGTGTAGTTTAGCCAAAACAAATTTTTCCGCCCCGCCCCAATACGACCAAAAATTGTCGCGACTCTACTCTAGTATCTTCTATAGTACCTCTGTTATATCGTAGGTACTAATAGTTGTCTGTTATGTCGAAATAAATATAAAATAAATGCCAAAAATAGGTACCTTAAATTTGTACTTACAGTTACAGCTTATTTAACTTTGTTTTTAATAAATTAATCATCTAAAATTTTAATCTGAATATAATAAAATAAAAATATAAATTTTTACACAACAAAATCAAAAACCACAAAGAAACACAAACAGAATAAAAAAAATAAACACAAAAACAAAAGATTTTCAGCGGGAATATTTTTTTAAATACGCAAAATTAAAAAAGCCTTACAAATGTTAGCAAACTTACAAAGTTTCCATGACCATTTTGCGATTCAATAATACGGGTCTACTTCGATTTTATATAAAAAAATATTCTGATACAAAGTTGAAGGCGGAATTTTCATGAAGCGACCTGTCGCGGTCGCCTGTCGCTGCGACCTGTCGCAACACACTGCTCTTATGGGA
>JANSTW010070274.1:0-10378 GCA_027564275.1 Diadocidia ferruginosa | reverse complement strand
TGTCTCGAAAATGCCTAACTTTGAGTGTTTATAAAGACTAAACAAAGATGAAATTCAAAAAACCATTTCCAACATCCGCTAGATTTATCCTTTCTGTATGATATATAAAAAATTTGGTGTTTAGATAACCTTGTAAAAGTGGATTGAAAATTACATTGCATGGGGATGATCGCTCTTAAATAAAATTCAATATTTTCAAAAATTAAAATTAAATAAAAAAAAAACAATGAAATCAAAAAATACAATTTAATTAAAATCAATGTTCATTTACATTTTCTTCAAGATAAAATGTCTATTTAAATAAATATTGTTGAGCGTTGCTTAATAAGGGACAAGTTTTTAAAAATAAATATTTTTAACTTTTTAGTTTAATTAAAAAAAAAATCCTTTTTTTTATTTTTTTTTATTTTATTTAGTTAAACTTGAATTTATTTTAAATACTTTTTATTATGAAAATAATTTATATTAGTCACACTTTTATTAAAAAAAACCACAACAACAAAAATTTCTCTATACGTTCAACATGGAATCAGTGATATAACAGACGAATGTATATATTAAGTACTATATAATAATATGTAATAATTTGTAATTTATGTATAATTTCCATTCATAAAAATCATTTTAAGAAGATTTATTATTTTAATTTGGCTTCATTGTTTTTGTTCGTCTATATGGAAAATTAAGATAAAAACGTTCTTAGGCTAACATAAATTTAACAATATGCGGCCGCAGACACAATTGTTATAAGATATTTTTAGAATGAAAAAAAAATGTTTTCAAGAAAAATGTTAAGTTGTAAGAGCTTTGCTGTAATATTAATAACTGTATAGAATTAAAAAGTACTATGTTATCGATTGCCAGCATGGAGCAATGGTTGGTGGCATTGCTCTGTACACGAGAGGTTATGAGTTTGATCCTTACGGTCTGGGAGGTAATTTTTTTAAATTAGTCTATCATTCACCTTTAATTCGAAAGACACTTAAAATCGCCTTTATGATACCAACAGAAAGGGTACCTTTTATAGTGTAAAAACAACTTATTAAAAAAGAAGGGAGTCTCGGGGACTGCCGACAGAAGTGAAAACAACTTTGAAGGATAAAATATCATTATAGTAACTTTTTTTTAAATAATTAGATATATTTTAACAAAAACAGTTTACAAAGGAAACACAAAATATCTCAAATCAATCATTACAATATTTATTATTGTACAACTTTTTGTTACAAGACTAAACGTAAACCATAAAGACTGATGAAATTTAATTTTTCCTTTATTTAAATAATTTTGTGCATCTCTAGCTTCTCCTATTTGATAATTCGATGTTACACGCTAAATCGTATTTTTACAACGAATAAACGATATATGTGTTCAGAGCCCATTATATTGAATATACAAATTTCGTTTATTAATAAATTATTACAAAAATATTATTCGTATGCATCTCAAGCTCCTCTCATTTCATAATTCGATGTTGCTGACGATATATCGTATTTTTTTACCCCTATACTCAAAGCGCCTAAAGAAGTTTTCACTTCAAAAAATATTTAAATGCGAGTTGTTTTCAGCAACAACCGCCTTTGATATAGTCGCGTGAACCAAAATAATGGTATCAGATAGAAAAAAGGGTAAACTGGTCCTTATGCTGATATAATTATTATATAAAAACTGGATTTAGTACCTACCATCCAATAATATCGCATATGGTTTGTTGGAAGTATCTTTTAAACATACTTAAAGTAAAAACCTATGTGTGCAAAATGTATTTTTTTGGCTGCCATATTGAAAAAAAATTCGCAGATTTCTGTATTTCGATTAATACACCGAAAAATTTCAATTATATTTACCCAACTTCTAATAAAGTATTACAGTGTTTAATATTATATTATATTATATTATATATATTATATATTATCTACGTTTTATGTGTACAAAGCTTTTCTGTACCTTAGCCACGCTCCGAGATATAGCAATTCTCAGACTCGTAAATTTCACGGTTTCGCAAAATTTTCATTTTTTTCGCTCTTTGTTTTTAAATATATTTTTCTTCGTAGGTCCTACGTGAAAACTTAGTACCACAATATTATTCATCTCCAAATTTTACTTAATAATATTTTATGTTCAGTTTTGAGGGTTTAATACTTTTTTAGATATTTTAATAATTAAATTTAATAGAAACCGAGTAGATATAATTGACAGTTCTCGGTCTATTAACCGAAATACAGAAATCAGCGCATTTTTTTCAATATGGCGGCCAAAAAAACGCATTTTGCACACATACATTTTTCTAGACTTTTAGTACGTTTAAAAGATACTTCCAAAGAACCACCCTAAAATCTATTTGTCCTATTGTTGGAAATACTCAAAATTTATATATATGATGGTTTTGGAAAATTTATTTTATGAATTTTTTTCATCTAAATAGACTGAAAAATCCATAAACAATTTCTTATTTTCTTCGAATTTCTGAAAACCACAGAATTTCACTAATTCCGTTGATTCAATTCTTGAGAGGACCTATTATTTTTTCTGGATATTTTGCCGATTTATTTAAAAAATACGGAATTCGCTATGAAGTCTTCAAAGACTGTTAAACATTGAGATTTCTGTACTCTTGTTGCATTTAATAAGCGGTATATATAACCAGAAAAGCGGACATGCCACTATATACGCCAAGTCACATAAAATGATCTTTATATTAAACATGTTGTTGGTGTGTGTACGAAGCGTCGTTGATCATGATTCATTTCTAATTCTATATACATATATAGTTAAAAACAAAACTTTACGTTAACGCCTGGCAATTTTAAATTAAAAATAAAAAACTTTTTTTATCACAAAAATGTTTTACAACTACTATATGGCTTTTATTATATTATGATCCGCATAACACTATGACGCATATAACTTCGCTATATATGTGCTAATTTTTTCGTAATTTAAAAAAATAACTTTTTATTATAGAAAAGTTATTGGCAATAAATATTTTCCAAAGCATTATATAAAGCCCACAAAGTTATAGATTAAATTAAATAATATTTGGTACACCAATGCCTCAAATAACGCAGTACTCGGGTTACACGGTTCATTTTTTGTCATAATAAAATTCAGTATCTTTAAAATTACGAAAAGTTTTTATGATTTTTATGAACTATTGTATTAATTGAATTAAATTTTTTTTGTATAAATAAATTTATTAAATTGGTAAACTAATTAATATAACAGAACTGAGGTTTCCAATCCGAAAATAGCATTCAAGTAAAACAAATCTTCGTCTTAAGGCTCTATAACATAGACAGGTGGCAATTAACGGTGGGTACCGGAACTACTAGTACAAATAATGTAAAAAAATAAAAAAAAATCTATTTTTTTCGTGTCGGGCTCATAGAAAAAGTGTTATAATTCAATTATAAAATCAAATTTGATCAATTTTTTTTTTAATATTAAAAAATAACAACAACAAAATTAAAAAAAACAGCTTTTCTAGCCTCTTGCTATTCCATTTATCAATACTAATAAAAAAATAAGAACATTTCATCGAAAGATGAGGGCTGAAACGTGTACTAAATTTACCCCTTACTTGGCCGTCAGATGCCCTTAAGATAAAAATCAGCAAAACGGCTATGATAGAAAGATAACACAAAATAAAAGAATTGCCTTCCTCCCTATATAGTATATATATAGGTATATCGAAACCTAATGAAATAATCAAACAACTTAATTTGCGTGTAACGCCTTAAAATATTCATATGCATATACCGACATAATGCAAAGGGTAGTTTTATCTTCAAGTCAAGCTAAAAGGCAATAAAATAAAGAGTATATATGAATATAGACTACGCGGAAAGAAAAAAACGCTCTAATTCTGGAATCTAGTATATATGCTATCTGTTTTGCTTCTATTTTTGATTTTCTAAAAGTTACCAAATATTTGCTTGATATATGGAAGCTTTTAATTAGACTTCATATACTAAATTTTAGTATACAATACTAAAATAAATATCTATTTTTAACTTTATTAAAAAAAAATTCCATATTCAAATCAGACACCTATACGAAAATTTTAATTGTTTTTCTGATAAATTTGATTGATCATCCGTCCAAGAGAATATAATTTAAAAAAATCTCAATATTAAAATAATAATTTAACTATAGCAAACAGGTCAACGAATTTCTTTTCTTATTTAGGCATCATACTAAACCAACTTTTTGTGTAATAAACATTTGAATGGCTTATTTGAACCAATATTAAAAAAATAAAAAAAAAGTTGGTAGATTTAATTTAATTAAGATAATTAAAATTATTTATTTATTTTGATTCAAGTTTCTGCAAAAAGTTTAATAAATTAAATTTGTTTAGTTTGAAAAAAAAAAAAAATCTAATTTAATAAGTTCATTATCTCTCATTGACCGCATTGTCCGATAAATGTGTTCAAGTTTTCATAAACAGTTTTGTTTATATTGACTGACAGAAAATGTGTATTGAAAAAGTTTTTTTAGTGTGACGCCTATAGGTTAAAAGAAACTATATTTTTTAGAATATTTAAGTTCTCGCCATGTTTATGCTAGCTTCGCTATAGAATCACCCTACACAGTGTTATATTCAATTAGTTGGTAAAACTTATATATTACTATCTATATATTTGAATGCAATAAAGGGCAATTTTGTTAATTATATCGATTATAATAATATTAATTTGATTAAAATGCTATTTAATATATTATATACACATACATAAGCCAAATTAAAAATCTATAATATATAATATAATAATATTCAAATTGTATTGCCAGGGATTGCTTATTATAATTATTTTAATAATATACATAATATACATAATTTATATAATATATTAAATGAAAATTATATGTTTGCGTAAATGATTATTATGATAAATAAATTTCATTTATACTCGTATTAGGGTGTCTTATATAATTGGGTGTTAGTATTAATATTAAAATCTTTAAATGATAAATTTTATTGTTGAAAATTAGTAGCACGAGATAGCCTGGCGATACTTTGATATTTTTCATAAAATATTAAACATTTATTGTACAATAGTTTTTATTTATATTTAGTTTTATGTCTTTGTCAAATAAATCATTCTATATTCAGGTTATACTATTGGGTTTTATGACAATCTTTTTTTAAATTATCTATTAGAAAAGTTTGTTGGTTAAACCTAAACATTTTTCCCCTATTAGTAGACAGTTTTATCAGGACTCCTCAAGTCAACTTTTCCGGTGATACAGTACCGCACCCTACTAAAGAGTTATTTGTTTAATTTTTTGTATTCGATAAAATTGATTTCGATAATTTTGTGTTTTTTTTTTGTTATCATTATTTTATAATAAAATTCAATTAAATATTATAATAATCGAATAATTTAATATTATTTGCTTTTTTTATTAAATAAAAATGTATTATTTGATTATTATTATTAATTGAGCTTAGCCAGAAGCATAATAATAATAATTTGTATATTCTAAATGTTTAAATAACCGTGTATTTAGTAGGTACTTGTTTTAATTAAAAAATTAAGTAAATACGAAAATTTATAGTATTTTTATTGTAATATTATCTTCAAGAGAGCTTTCTTTAAGATTTTTTTTCTTATGAATTTATTCTGGAAAAAATATTATAGGTATAATTTTTAAGACTATAAAAGTGTAGTGTTTACAATACAGAATATAAATTGTAATAAATAAATGTTGCGGTGAAAACTACATAAATGTAAACCTATATTGTCATCATCATCATCGTGTCCTTTACTCTAAAGCGAGGGAGCATAGGGACCATTGTACCCTTTTTTCTATCTGATACCATGGTTTTTATTGACGACTATATCAAAGGTGGAGTGTTGTCCGCAACTCGCATACTAGCCATATTTTTTGGTGATCAGTGGGGCGGCTTTTACACTATATGAGCAACCCTATCAGTTGGTATTATACTTATACTACTTTTATAATATGCCAAATATTAAACTTTATATGGTATAGATCATCTACGAAATTTCGGTTATATGATGCCCTGTTTATTTCTGTTCTTCTACTTCATCAGGCATGGAATTAACTTTGTATAGCTTCTTTGTATAACTATTTTTTTTTAGATATTTTGATTTGTGAAGAAAAAATAAAATAAAGGATTTAGATGCATATATAGTTAGTTTAAATTCAAAAATGTTTCGATAATTATTCTTTAATTTTATAAAACCAATTAGTAAATATAATCTATGTGCATGTCAAAATCAAACATATATAATAATTAATATATAATTATAAATAATATCTTAATGATCAAATAACATGTCATTCATTTAATATAATATACTATAGATATTTGAATTATTATATTGTATTGTATTATAATTTATAATATAATATAAGATATTATAAATAAAATATTTAGTTATATAGGCAGCTTTATATTTATATATATAACTAATCTATATGGTTTTATAATTTAAACCGCACACTATACTTTATAAAACAATTTGCAACTAGTTGGTATATACGTATATATAGTTTGTCATAATATCTTAGCTGAGCTGAAGTATCTTATGAAATAGCGAACAGACAAGACACTTCTTGAAACTGTAACGTCTTCTTTTAACCGTAAGAAAAACTATTTTATGGTTTAGTTGTGAAATCTTCGTATAAACTAAATTAACCCTATAGCCGGCAAGTCACAAGATCTGTGGCGGAAAACCGAAGTTGGGATCATTAAATTAATAAAGAGGAGAAAGTGGGGTTGGATCGGACACACTCTGCGACAACCAAGCTATGATATAGCGCGGGCGTTGCTTGATTATGGAACCCGCAGAACAGGACGACCCAATTCAAGGCCGTAGCCAGGATTTTGTCTGGGTGAAGGTTTTGGTCATATGTAAAGTTCCATCTGGTGATCACGAATTTTTGGCCAAGGAGCACACAGATTTTGTTTCTCCTAAAGTTCAAAATATAGAACTTTTTTTTCAGTCTATGAAATTTATGAAACTAATGAGATAAAATTGCCGCGCAGCGATTTTTTTTATAATAAAAAGAAACAGAAAAATTGTGTCAAAAATTATATATTTTCTCTTTAGAATTAAAAAGATACTATATATAGATAATATACATATATAATATATATATAATATATGATGATGATGAACCGGCAAGTCCACCTTATAAGGCGGTCTTCATAAAATGCTTTTTGCTTGATATTCGCCTATATTATAGCATCAGATTAAACTGTGATAATGGTTTAGCCCAAGACCCTAATCGGGTTGTAGTGGCAAATTATTATTATTATTATTATATAATAATTTGAAATTTTACCAGAACACATTTTTGTGTCCGTTCTTCTTTATTTTTTAATATTCTCTAGTTAAAGAGTATATTACAATATTTAGTGTAGTGATTCGATCTATATATAATAGTATCAAATGCATATTTGTAGGTATCATCGTGTATATTATATGGGAATTTTGTATGAAACCTTAATTAAGTTTATTGTATAAGATGCCATAACTTGAAAACAAAATTCTTGCTTAATATACAAAACGACAGAAGCCCAAGACGCGAAAATCGATCGATATTAATTAAGAGTTTAGCACAATGTACAAGAAAGTGTATATATATAATTTATACATATTTATATATACATAAAGAGCTTCTAGCTAAGTTTATAATATTTTATCCATTCAAGCAAGAAGGAATTATATATATATATATATGTTATATAATATATAATATGAGAAGAGGTAACGTTTTAAGATTTATGAGATAGATTAATGTTCATTTGGTATTCATTGTGTCTAATGTATTTTAATATATGCGATTTTACTTACTAATACACTTTATTATAAGTATATTTTGAATTTGAAGCAATGGAAAAAGGATATACAAAATCCTTGTACACTACACACATATTATATATATAGACGCATTATATAGGAAGGGGTTGTAGAAACATATTTATAAGAAAAGTGCTTTTGTTCATCTTGAATATAAAAGAAAAAGTTTGGTAAACATTATTAATTAACTTGTAATATAATTATTATTACCATAATAGTTTAACTTAATTTGTTCATATTTTGCTGAATTTACCGAATTTTTGATATTATAGGAGTTTCTGCAGCAACAAAAACACTATCGATTTACCATCAATTCATATTACCATATAAATAGATAGGTATTAGGTACTGGAACAGAAAATAGAATCTATCAGAGATTTCACGCCATATATAAAAGTAATCTTATTTTTTCGGGTGGACCTACGACTTTGAGGCTTTATAATATAATGAAATAATAATATTTTGTTTTTTTCTAAAATGTTTGCTGACATTTTTTTTTCTTTAATATTAAAATAAATTTAAGTGTGTAAGAAGTCAGTATACCAGCAAGGCTAATATATTAGTATAATCAGTCTCAACCCTGTTGGCGGGCCCCGGTCACACAGAAAATTGTGCCTTTTTCGAAAACTCAAACACTTAAATGATCTATTTAAACTGTTATGTTAATTTATATGTTTATTCATATAAAATAATAAAATGCACATTCATCTGTCATTATACGTCACGTACAAAAAGAGGATAAACATGAAAGAGAATCCACAAGTCGTGAGTAGCTATCGTCAAATCGCACCATAATCTTCTGCCCGCTAGAGGACATAGTTTATTTATTTATTTTATTTTTCGAATTTACTATTGTACTTTATTTGTAATTGTCGCACAACACAGCTTCTGATTTTTACAGAAATTCCTTCCGGACGCGGAACATTCCACGTCTATATGAATCAAGCAATAAGATATAAAAAAGTTATCTGGATCCCAATGCCTCGAGGCCCCGGGCTCATTTGGTAAAAAACACACCAACACAACATAAACATAAAAGGAAACACAACTACTCTCCTGTACCATATCTAAACATAGTAACTCATTTATTTATAGTTTTGAGAAAAATGAGTTTAAATGATTTTCTTGATTTTTGAAATAAATTAGCTGGGACAAAATGGTTTATTGTGAAAAATTGAATTTCTGACTATAATATGTTTATTGTTTTATTATCTCTTTTTGATTTTGTAGAACTTTGAATAAATTATTTTATAGACGCAGTACCGTTTAAAGAAATCACTAAAGCAAAAAGTAGTAATTATTGCATTAAAACGGGAAAACGTAGAGAAAAACGGAAAAGAGCAAAATCAGCAGCGGAAAAAGTTGTGTTAGTTAAGGCAAAAAAATAAAAACATAGCAACTTGAGTTGCTATGTTTAGATTTTGTACAGGAGTACTGCAGGAGTAAATAATTTATGTCATAATAATAAACTTTTTATATTGGGCATCTAGAATTATTATTTTATTTAAAATAGTTATTTAAAAAAAAAATCGCTTACCTGTAACATTTTCTGCAGTATTGTGCATTCCACTTATAAATCTTTTGACGTCTCCGAGGCCTAAAGTTTTCACAGGTGGATCATGTCCGGAACCACGGCGTCTGGGGCTTCCATGAGTGCCCAGTTTGCTGAAAGAATAAAATATTCAATAATACACAAATTATTTAAATAATAATAATTTTGTATAAATTCAGGAAAATCATTACATATTTCTTGGCAATTGTATTTTTTGATGCTGTATCAGATGATTGGTATTAAATGAAACAATGCTTTGACAATTATATGAATTTCACTTCGTATATCTTCTCTATAATTAGAACACAATATAATCATAAACCTTTTTGAAATTTTTTTTAAAACAAAAAATCAATTTCTTCGAATACCATGTTAAATTATATTGGTTTTAGTCAACGGTATATTATGGTCTTCGAGGGCCCTGACCAGGTTTGATTTTTGTATAAATATTAAAAAAAGGTACAATATGAGATAAAATACCCTGATTTTAATTTAATTTGGTAATAAAAATGTTTTATAATTTTTGTTCGCTGGCATATTACTAGGGGTAAGAATTTTTCTTTGTAAAATATTTTTTTTAAAATAAAAATCTGTATTGTCCTTTGATTGAAAGGACATAAACAAAAGATATTAGTAAAAGTATCAAGCTAATAGTACCGCGCAGCGATATTGACATAAAATACCGTAAAACACGAAATTTCGAAAGTTTGGGGGCCTCCTTGGGTCTTGAATTTTTGCATATATAATTAAATTAACTAAAATATGTATACAAATTAAAAAAAAATGCATTTAATTTGATAATTTGGGGCCTTTTTGGATCGGGAACCCTAGGCATTTGCCTAAGTGGCCTATAGGGAAATACACCGCTGGTTTTAGTATGTCATCGTCAAATTATTAATATTATTAAATTTAATAAAAATTAAATTAATAAAAATTGTTTGATAAGGTTCGTCACATGATAAGGACAAAATGTTCCATCTTCAAGCAA
>JANSTW010070263.1:0-10378 GCA_027564275.1 Diadocidia ferruginosa | reverse complement strand
AAAAAACGTAATGGCATGCATGTTGGCTCCTCCGAAGCTCCTACAGGAACTGTCGAACAGAACTGTCGAATATTTGTTGAATCTTGCGTAGCGGGGTGCTTACTAAAAATTTGCTAAAACCGACCACTGGTAAAAAACTTTCTGTATATTATTCAGAGTATAGGAATACTAAAAAGTACCTAACACAAAAATTTGGCCAAATCTGCCCACTGGTAAACAACTTTCTCCATATGCTCATATTTTTCGATCATTTAAAACAAATCGTATAGGAGCCCCCCCCCCCTCATCTTTGACCTAGAGTCTCCAAATACAATCTCTAAACTACAAATCCGCCCAGTGGTATAAAATTGTCTCTATATTTTTCGGATATTTTTAGGTAAAAAATCGTATGGGGCCCCCTTCATATTTGACCTAGAGATTACAAATGCAATCTCTGAACTAAAAATCTTTTAAAACTCTACCAAAATTTGGCCAAATCCGCCCACTGGTAATAAAATTTCTCTATAATATGTTCATATTTTTCGGCCATTTTTAGGGAAAAAAATCGTATCGGGCTTCTCTTCATATTTGACCTAGAGACTCCATCTGCAATTACAGACTACGGGACCACTAATAAGACATCCTCACCAAAAAAATTCTAAATTCCTCGACTGGTGTAAAACTTACTTGTGTCCCCTATTTTGCTGACGGACGGACGAACGGACAGACGGAAATTTTTTATTTTCTAGTTTTTCTGAATCAGGACATCATAAAACGTAAAAAATGGGTTCCGGCAATTTGACCATTTTGACCTAAATTAAGGCTTGTACCATTTTCATACAAATATATTTAATAATAAACTTTTAATTTGTGTATCTAAGAAATATAAGCTTTATACTTATAGATGTTCAAGCTTGTTTCGCTCCGCATTATAAACTCTTCAGCGATCGGACAAACTTTGTATATAGCTTCTCTATATATAAAATTTTCCTTATGACTTTTATCGATTAAATGAGGCATGGTTTTAAGAGTATACAGTTTAAGTATATAAATTATACAAAAGTTACTATATACTTGGTATTGTATATACTAAAGATTTACTATATATATTATTTCTATGTACAACATATATAATAATCTGTTTTTGATAATTGAGAGATTTATTGTATGGTGATTATTGATTTATATATATATATTGTTAAAGCTGGTGGTATAAGAGTTTTGTTTTCCTTACATTTAATTTATTTTATGTGTGCCCCAGCATAAGTAGGTACTTAACCATATTATATATCTATAGGCTATAGGTATGTGTTGCCAATAATTCATTCACTTTCTCTATTTTCTAAACATGTCTGCAAATTATATACATAAGTATATCGACTAGGATTAGATATATTACCTCTATAAACGAAGGTGAAAGTGAAATGATTTCATATTAAATATATTAACCCATAAATCCGAATGCAAACAGCACCTTTATCATGTAATTGAAAATGGAAAAAGAAAAACAGTTTAGTCAAGCTTTAATGTTACAACCGATAAATTTAATACTTCTTTCTGGATCCTGCATGATATTATATGGAAATCGTTTATTTATGTAAGTTGTAGGTTTGCAGTGCCGAGTATGATAACTCTTAAGATGTATAAGTTCGAAAGAGTTTTCTAATTTTTGACACGATATACAGAACGGTAACAGTGTCACATTTAGAACCATACTAAAATAAAAGTTTCTACCAAATTTGACATCACTCATGGTGATTTTAGTTTTATATGGAATTTTCAATAAATATTTACTGTAGAAATTATACCTTTTTGTTTTTACTTTAATTTGTAGTAGTGCTTGCTACTAAGGCAAAAGTTTTAGGCCTATGAGAGCTAGAAATTCCAAAATAAAAAGGTATTGCCTGAATGTAAATATCTCAAAAAGTCAAAAATATATATGTAGTTCATTACATCGAGTTATCATACTTGACATTGAGACCGACCAAGCATAAGGATTCACAATATATACAGTTACTTAAACATATAATAAATAAGATTGTTAATAGCCAAGTTATATATAGAAATTAGACGTTTCACATTACAATAAGTGAACTTTACTTTACTTCTTTGTTTTTGGTATTTTTTTTTTCGGGAACATGAAAATAATTAGATTTATTTTTTCTGTATTTCATATACATTATTCAAGAGCATTCATCTTTTATGAACACAATATAAATCTGCGGTTACATAATAAAAAATATGATGAATTAAATTTATATAACGAAAAAGTACTTCCTTTTGTTTATAAACATAAATATTAAATAGAACACAGTGCCTTTATATGAATGGACTTGTTTTATTTTAATTAAAAGAGAAAATTTAAAAAAAAATGTTTCATAAAAAAATTGTTATGAAATGAGCAGCTGGTCTAATGCGCATATATTACATTCATCTTAAAATAGATGTTAGGCAAAGTTTTTATCGATTTTTTTATTTAAGAAAAGTTTTCCAAAAGTTTCTTATTTCTCAAAAATACCTTCTGCGTATACACGTTTCTTAAAGTCACTTTTTCCTTAAAATACACTTTGCCACATAAATTACCTCTTGTTAAAAACAACTAAAAAATGGCATATATATATCTATACCCAAAATTCACATCTAAGTCTTTTTTTCTCTAAAAATCACTTTAATCAGAAGTCACTCTTGCCCCCTGCAAAAAATCACTTACTTATACTTTGCCACAGAAGTAACCTCTTGTTCATACTCACTCCCCTTCAAAAAATCACTTAGTCATACCAACAGTCGCCCCTCCGATAATTCATTTTTCAACCTAAAATTCACATATTTTCAAGTCACTCCACCTGCTAAAAGTCACTTTTCCCTTAAAATTTACTTTACCCCAGAAGTTACTTCCTGTTCACTCTCGCCTCTTCCGAAAATCATTTATTTACACCAACAGTCATCTGTTTGCACTCGAAAACCCATCTGAGAGGTCACTTATCTACAAAAAAGTCTAATTTTTTTCTAAAAGTCACTTTTATCCCTCACCAGTAACTTTTCTCGACTCTGATTTTCTCCCAAAATTTACCCCTTATTCTCTTTCCACTTAAATGTCACCATCTCTATCAAAAGCTCGAATACACATTTCAAAAGTCCTCGTGTTTTTACCAAATCTTATCAATTTCACTCTCTTTTCTCAAGTAGGTACTCTCAAAAATTGATCCACTTCTCAAACTTCAAGTCAAACTTTCTCCCCTAAAAGTCACCTGAACTAAGTATCTTATTTTCCTCAAAATTTAAATCTTTCTCCAAGAGTCACTTTATCCCTGAAAATTTTACTTTTCTCTTATAAGTAATAACTCATTCCAAATGTCACTATTTCCTCCCAGATGTTATACTATTCGTCAACTCGATTAATCATTCCAAAAGACATTTCGCCACTAAAAATTCACATCCCTTCCCAAAATGCATTCCTTCTCCTAAGAGTAACTTAAACTAAAAATCACTTTAACATTAAAATTCCCATTGCCCAAGATGTCACCTCCTGTTCACTCCCGGTCCCTTCTAAAAATCGCTTACTCATACCAACAGTCACCTCTTTATACTCAAAACCTCTCCAAAAGCTAACTAATCTTTATCATCATCGTGTCCTTTACTCCAAAGCGAGCAAGTATAGAGACCATATTACCCCCTTTTCTATCGGGTACTATGGTATTTCATTGACGACATTAAAGGTTATTATTATTATCTATAAACAAAAGTTTAATTTTTGTCTTAGGTAACTTTTTTCTCAACTATGATTTTTCTTCTTACCCTCTCTATCAAAAACTCGATCACACTTTATAACCTCTCCAATTAATTTTCTCCTCGCATTTTTTACCAAATCTTTAATCAATCCCACTCTCTTTTCCTAAGTACTCTCCAAAGTTGATCCACTTTTCAAACTTCCTTTTCGTCTCTTATTCCAAATGTCACTTTCCACCCAAATATAATGCTTTCTATCAAAAACTCGATTACTCTTCCCATAAGTTGCCGCCCAATATTCTCTTTCCTCCATTTTGCCCCAAAAGTCACTTTTTCCTTGATCGTGATTTTTTTTCTGAAATTGCTTTTATTTAAAAGTTTATCTCTTATTTCAAATGTTTTTCTAGACCAAGTGTCACACTGATGTCTATCAAAAACTCGATTACACATCTCATAAGTAAACTCTCCATCCAAAAGTCACACATCAATAATGTTACATACCTTCTTTCTTTCTCTCGAAAGTGTTTTTCCCTCTAAAGTCACGCTGTCTGTAATCAATTTAAATTTTCCATAAATCTCAGTTAAATTAGAGAGTGAGATTTACCATCTTTAAAAAAAAGTCTAACTTTTTTCCCTAAAAGTCACCTGATATTAAAAGTTAATTTTCGTCGAAAGTTTCTTCCCCTAAAATTCACTCTATATTATTCTTTGAAATGTCACGTTTTTTTTTGCTCGTAAGTCCTTCCATCTCCTTTCATTAACGGACCTTATTTTAACAAAATTCAAATATTCCTGATCTAAAAGTCACTTGATGTAAAATACTTCTTTTCTCAAGAATCATAAAACAGATCTGAGATCATTCATATACACTTTTCAATGTACAATGTATTCGGATCGGTGTGCAGTGCGCAATATAGAATGTTCTGATGTTTCGTCTGAATATATAAACCTCATCAGTGGAAAATAACTATACATGTAAAATGCATTGCTTTATTTTTCATTCATTTCCATAGTCAAATAAACATTTTTAGGAAGTCAAAAATATAGAAAATATATTCGTTTTGATGATTTTTGCTCATCCAAATTTATTAATTTATTTTTGTTGAGAATGTTCATACATTTTTCCCTATTTTTTTCTAGATTTTCCAAAATTATCGCCAATTTATCTTAGATATTTTTAGAAAATTAAAAAATAAAGAGAGTGCGAGTTGAGAGTCAATTTAATTTCATGATATTTTGGCTCATCCAATTTTTATTGTTTCGTTCTCCTTCATCTCATCCATAGACTATGAACATTTGTCCATTTTAGGTCTATAAACTCCATAATATTTAAAAAGACATTTTCCCGCAAGTAAATTTATTATTCCACTTTATTTTGATGAGATTTGTCTCCCTTTTGTTGCGGTTTAATATAAATGTACAAAGATTAGATGTTAAATATAATTATGACACCAAAATGCCAATGTATAAAGTAGACCGCATATATAGACTTGATATTTTGTTTTATAAGTCAACAGCCACAAAACACTTCTTTTTATTACATTTCTAATTACAAAAGAAATGTCTTAAAATATTATTATTAAAAAATAAATATTTATTAATCAATAACACTTGTGGTAGTTTAAGTCAAATGTTGTAAAAATTTTCGGAAAAGAAAAACAAATCAACGAATTTGGTATAAGATTCAAACTATACAGGGAAACTCACCCAGCAGAAGATTTTTCTGATTATTATGAATTGTAATCTTGCTGGGAAAGATGAAACGGAATTTCCGGTTGCCGTCAAGCAAAATTGTTTGTCAGAAATATTTCTGAAATTAAAACCAAATCCATCCTTCACCTATCGCGCAAGCATTGCAAGGATGTGGTTAGCATCATCACCGGACACAACAATCTGAACTTACACATGCACAGACTGAGGCTGGTTGATGATGTTGTGTATCTAGAGGATGATGAGGCACTAGACAGAACATTTTCGGCAACCCTTCGATTCCGATTGGGGAGCTGCCGGAAATTAAAATTAGCAGAGGCTTGCCTTTATCCAAAGGACCGGATGTCTGGCTAGCTAAGCAACAGAGGGAGTGTACAATGGACAACTGATGTCTGAGTGACCCTCTCAAAAAAAATCTTGCTGGGATTTTTTTATTGAAAAAATTTTCTTATGGGAATATGCAGCTTCGTAGCTTTTCTGGCCTATACAACTGGGTGCTAGTTCAGCATCTGCCGCCAGGTGGATTAACTATACTACAAAACATTCAGCTTTCAACTAAATTTTCACTATCAATATTTAAATTTAAAAATTTACTCAATTTATGTCAATCTTTCTGTGTTTTTGTTGCCTAATTGATTTCCATGTACTATAGCCATCAGGTGATATTGATTAATAAGGACGATTCGGTTGGTTAAACATAAAAAATATTTTCCATTCAATGTATATTTTAATATACACGAAACAAAAAGGCTCTTATTGTATAGTATAAGATTGCGAGCAGAGTTTTAACGGACGACACATATTTTTGCATAAATTTTGGTTCATTTTATGGATAACGAGAAAAATATTATAAATTAAAAATATTTTGTACTTAGAATAAAAAAAAAATTATACATAAAATATAATACAGTAGACCCTTATAATATTTAATACACAGTTTAGCTTTTAAAGACATTTTAATTCCATTGAACAACTGGAAATTTTAATTTTTTGCTGTAAAATTGTCAATTGACTGAGGGTAGTAGCGTTTTTTTAAATTTAAATTAATTCTGGATATTTTTAAGAAGGATTTTAAATATTCACAGAAAATTTGAAATCATATAAATAAAATAAAATATATCGGTCGAAAAGTTGGTTGACATATTTTAGTGTTCATGAGTAAGTCGTTGAAACCGTAAGTAACCTCTTATTTTCTAATTTTACTATCTTTTCATCAAAACTCAATTTATATTTCATCGCAAACTCCATTACTTATCCTAATGGTCAATGGTCATCTCTCTATCTAAAATTTCCTTACTAAAAGCCGCTTATCCACATTAAAGTCACATCAAACAAAAAATTGATGTTTTTTACTCAAACCGACAAGGATTTTATTTCTAAACTAACCCGTCGTCAGTGGAGTTGGAAAACACCCTCCAAGCTTTTTTTTAGGGTTTGATTTTTATGATTTTTGCTCGAGAGATCCTCCCACGAAATCTGTTTTCTCCTAGAAAGTATTTTTCCCCATTAGTCACTTTGCATTTAGTTTGAGTCCTTAGATCAGTGCAACAAAAATTCAGTTACATCAACTAATGTTCACAGTCTATGGCAAAAAACATCAAAGTAAAGACAACCGAACGCTAAAAGTTGCTACAAATAAATATAGAATCAAAAGGCCAAAAGAAAACTGAGCCAGTAGCATCGCTAATTACAGCGTTATGCTTGCTTTTACTCAATTTCAGCTCTTGTATTATAGATTTGACCAATTTACTATAAGTAAGTTGCCGCAACAAATTTTAATATTTAGTATGCTGCAATTGAATTTAATGGAATATTGGATAATGCAACTAAATATCGGTTGCAATAGAACTCAATATATTAGTAAATTGATTTCTTCAACTTAATAATGGTTGCAACAACTCCATATCAGTTGCTGCAACTAAATATAACTTAAAATCTGTTTCTGCGATTGAATTGAGATCGCTGGCAACATACTGTCAAGTGTCGGTTGCACTATCCGTGGCTACAACTGAACTTTGTGTTTCAATAACTAAATATCGACTGCTATATAGGAATATCGATTTTTGTAAGAAAATATTTTTGACAATTTGAATTGAATATAGTTTGCTGCAACGGAATATAACTGCATATCGGTAAGACTATATTGTAACTAAATATCGGTTGCTGAGACTGAATATAGATGACTGCAACTAAATATCGGTTGCTGCAACTAAATATCAATCGCAAAAAATGAATACAAGGTTGCAACCACTGATTACTGAGTTGCAACAACTAAATAGCTGATTGCAAAAACTAAACATCCACTTTCGGTTGCTACAACTGAATATCATTTTTTTAATTCAATTTCAGTAACAGTAACGAAAATCATTTAAATTGAATATAAATTGCGGAACTGGTAACTATCCGTTGTTGCATATCAGTTTATCAAATGGAATTTCATTACCAATAATTGTATATGAGTTAATGCAACTGAATATCAATTATTATCAATTGCTTCAACTTAATATCTATATTACACCGGTTGATTGTTCGTTGCTACAATTAAAATTAAAATTGGATAGGTACATCGGGTTGATAAATCTGAATATCGATATTACAACAACAAAATATAACTAAATATATATTGCTACAACTTCATATCGATTGATTTGGCTGAATTTTGGTTGCTCCAACTGAATATCAATTGATCAATCGGTTCATGCAACTGTCTATTGACTAGCAACCAATGAAAATCTGGTTGCAACACCTACATATCGGCTGCTGTAATAGAATATTATTTTCTACAAACTAAATTCAGTATCAGTAACTGGATAATGGATATGATCTAATGCAACACGATTGCTCCAAAGTCCAAATAAATATCGGTTGCTGCCACTGTTTATTGGTTTGTAACACCTGAAGTTCGAATAACTGAGTATCGGTTATTGCTTGGTTGCATTGCAACAACTGAAACTTGGGTTCAACAACGAAGTATTGAGTTGCAACAACTGAATATTGAGTAACAACAGCTACTGAAATTTGGGTTGCAAAAAACTGAATATTGTATTGCTGCAACTGATTACTTTTGTCGATAACCAGTATATGGAGCAGCGTATAATGTCACGGCTCTGTAATCAAGAGGTTGTGGGTTCGAGGCTCTGTAGGGCCAATAAACTTTCACATCTTTATCACCTTTCATTCGCAGGTATTTATTAAAAAGCGTTTGCAGTGGTATTATCGGATTGCAACATCAGAATATCAATTTGCAACAAATAAATATCTAGTTGTTACAACTGAATATCGGTTGATTTAACTGAATGTTGGTTGCTTTTACTGAATATTGATTTTTCTCAAGTGCAGCAACATAATATCGGGCTGCAACAACTAAAAATGTATAACGTAATATCTGTTTTTGCAACTGTCAACTATTTATGCAGCTGTCTTTTTCTTTGCAATAATTAAATAACCACTAGTTTCAACTAAATTTCTGGTTGCAACAAATAAATATCGGCATGCAACATCTAAATGAAACTGAAAGTCTGTTGCTACAACTAAATTTCGGTTGTATTAGTAATTGCTGCAAGTGCAACTGAACATAATTTTATACAATTGAACTAGATATGGGTTGATGCAACTGAGTTTCGAATTGCAACTGAATATGGGTTGATTTTACTGAATGTTAGTTACTTTTACTGAATGTTGATTTTTCTGCTTGTTGCAAGTGCAGCAACGTAATATCGGACTGCAACAACTAAATATGTATAACGAAATATCTGTTGTTGCAACTATCAACTGTTGTTGCAGCTGTCTTTTTGTTTGCAATAAATAAATAATTACTAGTTGCAACTAAATTTCTGCTTGCAACAATTAAACATCCGGCATTCAACAACTAAGTACAACTAAAAGTCTATTGCTACAACTGAATTTCGGTTGCATTAGTGATTGCTGCAACTCAATATCATTTTAAACAACTGAATATCGAATGCTCCATGTGAATATCAATTGTAAAATAAAAATAAAATAAGTATATAAATATCGGATTGCAACAATTGAAAATAAGTAACTAAATATCGAGTTGCAGCATCAGAATATCGGATTTTAACAAATAAATATTGTGTTGCAACAACTAAATGTTTGTTGTTACAACTGCATATTGGTTGCTTTTACTTGGAACTTTCTAGTTGCAACAATTAAATATCGGGTTGCAACAACTGAATATATATATATATATATTTCAACTACTTAATAATATCAAGTTAACCGGTTTGCAACAACTAATTATAACTAAATATCTGTTGTTGCATTTGAATTTTCAACCAAATGTTGATTAATCCAGTTATGTTAACTGAATTACAAGTTTTTGACATCTGAACAATTGGATATAGCACATTAATCGGTTGATGCAACACCTTCCTTATCTAAGTTATACCTTGAAATATTTGACATTAAATTGACACAAAAATCAATATAATCGCAATTAAAACTTTGCAACATCAAACATATTACTATAAAGTTGTTTGTTTTAAGTTGACTGACAACACCCAAGAAATATATAGTTTCTATATAAATAGTTGCAACTCAAGATTAATGTTATAAAATTTTATACAATATATAGAGTACCTTCAAGTATATAAACAATCTTTATTAATTTTTTGTTTAAAAATCATTCTATTCAAACTTTTGCACACACACACACAGTCCTTATAAAATGATTATAAGAAGTTTTTCATCCTTGAACATTGACATTATATAGAAAAATAATTATTGAAGAGTCCATTTTGAAAAAAATATTTAATGTTGAATTATGTACATTAGGGCGGGTCACGAAATATCATTTATTTTTATGAAACCACCATAGTGAAAAAAGTTGACCAATAATAATTTAAGATATTCTGCATCAAAAAATATTTTTTTTTAAATGTCTGACCCGGCCCCAAGCCACTTGAAAATACGTAAAATAACAAAAAAAGGACGTTTACCCTAT
>JANSTW010070252.1:0-10378 GCA_027564275.1 Diadocidia ferruginosa | reverse complement strand
TATATAAAAATTGTGTGCTAGTATTAGTGTTTTTATTATTTGCTGTGAATAAGGTCCATATGCGATCGATCCTATGAACGTATTTTTAGGAGAAAAATATTTTTGTCATGCTTTACACTGAGCACTTCAATTTTTATTCCTATGTTAATAAAAAGATTTTTGAGCAGTACAATGGACCAAGAACGACTAAATGTTTTAGCCGTTTTATCGATAGATAGGAAGAAATTGAAAATTTCAAACATAACTTGATATATATTTTTTTAATATTTTGGGCCCCTAGCTTTGAAAGTATCACGAGCCGCCACTGAAGTAAACTATGATCACTGAAAGAAAGTTATGATTTTATTAGTTTTTTTAAATGAGCTTTTAAGCTTTTTTAATATAGCTAGGTACCTTAGCAGTAGTAGGCTCGTTTACCTTATTTTATATTTTCAGTTATATTTTCATATGAATTGCAACTTGTTAATTTTTAATTATTTTTTTATTTGAAAATTATGCTATTTTGTTGCTAAATATAATCAAATATACAGGATAAATAAAACTTTTTTAGTATTACTCTACCTCTATCTCTATATATACTCATAATAAACATCAATGCACTATATTATGCAATATTTTAATCTAATTGTAATAATAATATT
This sequence comes from Diadocidia ferruginosa, assembly GCA_027564275.1. NCBI lineage: Eukaryota > Metazoa > Arthropoda > Insecta > Diptera > Diadocidiidae > Diadocidia > Diadocidia ferruginosa. The sequence continues at coordinate 9,737 of JANSTW010070252.1, read as the reverse complement.
TATTATATACCTATATACAATCAACTCTTAATTTTACGCATATCGAATAAATATTTGCAATTATTATTGTGGATAGGTAAAAGTTAATTATAGCGCGGTGTTGATTTTAATTTTCATATATAAATTATTTTCAATTTGGACATAAATTGCAAATTTGCAATCGTATTAATATTTAAATTGTATAGTTATATTTGGAATCAGTGTCAAAGCTTCTAATTCAGTCATTTGACTGTACTATAGGCCTGGTTAGGGATTGTATAATTTTGACAATGCATATAGGCTATTATATGTTGATTTTAGAATTAAGTTGTCAATTTTACAATTTAGTTGTCAATTTTAAATTATTTTTCTCTATGTTATTTCTTATAATTTTTAACAATCGAAAATATTATAATATTGGAAAACATTTTTATTAATTAAGCCAATGAAAGACTTAAAAAAAGACCAGTATAACATACAAGAAATATAGTTTTCTACAACTTTTTGCCTCGGAACAATTTTCTCGTAATTTGTTTCATATTTTATCAAAACGCATATTATAATAACAAACAAAAAATAACAATTTATCAAATAACCATAAATTGATAATGATGCCGAAGAAAACAATAATAGAAAACCATAAGAAAACCCATTCAATTTAGTTATGTTAAAGACAAAAGTTTCTCATATATAAATGGAAAAATTTACTTATATAAATATTGGCCAAACCAATCATAACAATATGTTTGTTTATCTAAATTATATGTTATTGACATTGATACAGAAGAGGGTCCATCTCAATAATAGAATATCTATATATACGAATATTGGATTCATGCGAGAAACTTTCGTACATATATTTATTATTAGTAACATCAACATAACAATTTATAACAAAAACAAATAATATTTTCGGGACAATTCCTCTGTATTTTCTATAGTTATGCCTGAGCTGTGTGTCTATAAAACTGATATCTGATTCAATTCAAATAATGAATATGACAAATAAATACTTCATATATGGAAACAAAACAGGAAATAATGCTAACGAAAAACTATCTATTTGCAAACTGTATATCCTTGGATTGTCTGTACATTGACGTATCATCAATTTATAAATAAATTCTGTATCATATATATTGGCTTTATGTAAAAATATTTTAGCAAAAACTAAAACTATATATTTGCCCACTTATTTAAATTTATTGGATTTTTGTTTTTGTCAATATGTAATTTATTGCATGCGACAGTAGGATTCTCAAATATATATTTTGTAACGCTGGAAGAGCTTTGCATATAAATAAATTTTCTATAAGTAAAAATAATGTAATTGAACAAACAGAGATTTTGTACGGATTAAAAATTCAAATATTTTTTAACAATAAATTTATGTTATAAACATAATACGAATGTTGTTATTGAATTAAAATAAAATTCCACAAACAATAAATACAATTTTTAAATATTTAAAAATTAGACCGAAAAAACTGGACCCATCAGCGACAAGAATTGATACACGCAAACTGGACCCATCAGCAACAAGAATTGATACACGCAATAGTTTTAATTCCGAGAGAAAAGCGTTTTTATTAAAATGTTTGATGTCGATAAAAAAAATCCTCATATATATAATTTATCAACAATCGATTAGTATAATTTCAAATAATAATTTCGCTTATTAAACTAAAAAACAATTAAATTCTTATTCTAAAAATACATAAAACATTACATGTCTCATCAATAAAATTTACGATTGAAAGAAGAAAAAAACCGTCTAGCCTAATACTAATCCATATTCATTCAAGTCGCATATTAATCCGTTTCATTAGGCGGACAAAACTCTATAAATTAAATCGAGCCTGCATAAAAACTCATACATAAAGTTTTCCAGAGCTTCTATATACAAACAATAACATAATGTAAATATTTTATAAATTGTAGGGTAATTCTAGTATATTTAGTAGTATATTAAAATTTGATTTGTTGGTTAAAAACAATTTAAACAATAAAACAAAATCTTGTTGAAATTTCTTTAGGTAGAGGGCATATGGCATAAAGTTTTACAGAAAATTTGTTAAATTTAAACTTTATCCGATGAAAGGCACATGACTTAAACAAAATTTTCATTAGAATGCACTATCACCGCCATCTTACGTTATTAAATTGTACATACTCCCTTGATAAGATCCTATTATAATTTAAACCTTATGATTGTATAAACAAAATGTTAATTAAACTCTCAGTTTGATGATTTTCGCGTGACATCATCTATGGCATCGAAACAAAGACAGACATATTTTAGTAAATTTTCTATTATACAATAACAATAACGGAACTGATAGCACTCTTTAAAATTTATATTAACTTAGATAACTAAAATTCGCCGTCAAATAATAGTTAAGAGGGTGATACAATATAATACCCAAAGAATTACCGCTTTAACAAGCTTTTTTCTATTTTTTTCTAATTCTCAAACCCGTTATAGCAGCCAAAATATAAACCCATCGCTTTGTTTATACTTTTTAGAAGGGAATTTTTATGTGTAATTAGCAAAGACACAAACCAATAAATAACTAGTTTTCGTATGATTTGGGTGCCCTTTAAGTTTTTTAAAGCTTTGGGCGGTTTGTCTTTGGTAATGTTATTGGAAATACAACCAATTTTTGTTACTATTTACAATGAATGTACCCTATAAGAAAAAACTTATAACATAGCATAATATAAATATTTACAGTCTTTCATTAGATGAAAATAAAACAACATGATTTTATATAAAAAAGGTCAAATACGTTTAGAAAAAAATGCTGATAAACAACCCACAGAAAAAGCTTTAAACAAACTTTAAATAATTTTCCATATATATTTGTCCACCCACCTTCAATAAACCTAAATATATTTTTTCTCAACTTAATATTATTTAACATAAATGACGTTTATGCAAATCGCATCTATAGTTATATATAAAAGAAAGAAAAAAATCATTTTACAAAAAAAAATAAAAATTAAATTAAGTTTTCTTTTATCATTTTCTCATTTTCTAAAAATAGATAGACTATATATAGATGTGCAATTTATATTCTTGACTAAATGATATTTTCTATATTTTATGGGACTATACACGGAGAGAAAAAATCAGACTTATTATATACTTGGATCTAGTATATTTGCTATCGGTTTTGCGTCTACTTTTCATTTGCTTGATTCAAGGAAGCTTTTATATTGACTTAATATACTAAATTTTAGGATACAATACTAAATTTTGGTATGCAATACTAAAAAAAATTGGATATATTTTGCAATGTCTATAGTACTCCAAACTAAAATCTAATAATAAATTCTAAAACTTTTAACTTTTGATTTTCTGAAAATTAGCAAATATTTGCTTGATTTATAAATTTACTTTTATATACTAAATTTGAGTATACGATATTAAGTTTTTGTATACAACACTAGATTTTAGTATATTATACTTAAATTTTGTTCGTTTATTTTTGGAAATTTTTAGTACTCAATACTAAAATCTACTTTTAAATTCTAAAAATTATTAAGAACTTTATACTTAATATTAGAAACCGTTTCTAATATCTAAAAAAAAGTGAAAAATTTCCAACCATGTTGTTTCCAAAGAAAACAATACAAGATGGCTGTGGAGTTATACAAAATACAAATTTAAAAAAAAAGTGGCGACTTATTTAAGATGGTGGATTTGAAATAATTTTTGTGTATATCTTCGTAATTTATTATCTGATTCTCATGAAAAAAAAATATTTTGTTATTAAAACATTAAATAGGATTAAATAAGATACTTGACAAGGTTCAGCGTAGCTCTATATGTTGGGTGTTACTGGAGCACTGAGAACTACGCCATCTGAAGCCTTGAATGTTTTCACACATTTGCTACCACTAGACATTCACATTAAATGTATGGCTAGCTGTAGTGCTGTTAGAATTAGGGAATCTGGATATTGGTCTGATAGCCTCTATGGACACAGCAGTATTCTTTCACTAGTTAGCAATATTTCTAATAGTAGGACTGACTAGGTATATGGTCCCAATATTAGAACTGAACAACATTTTTAACAACAAATTTCCAATTAGGGAGCAGTGGGCTGAGGGCAACCCACTGAGAGAATTCGACTTGGTGATTTTTACTGACGGTTCAAAGATGGTCACAGCTGTATTTCTGGTTATAAGCGTGCCGACGAACTGACCAGACTTGTCCCATCTTTTGATAGTGATCTAGCTTGGGAGGTTCATCCTTCCTAAAACCTAATTAAGGAACGTATTAAATTGCATTTCTTGAAATTGGCGAACTTAAGGTGGATTAGAACTATCTCTTGTCGTAGTGCCAGGATGACGTGGCCTTCGTACAACCAAAAGTTGTGTCTCTGTCTCGTTAATATATTTTAGACTTGTTGCGATTCTCTCTGGACACTGGGCCGTCGGCGTCCATGCGGCCAGATTGGGCATCCCACACACCGAGCTGTATCGCAGCTGTTGTGCTGACGACGAACCGGAAACAATCGAACACTTTCTTTCACGCTCTTTGTAGGGCTATAGATTTCGTTTTCTAGTAAATCACATACTTACGGACCTAGCTCAATTAGCTTTCACGGAGATCTGGGAGCTCCTGCGGGTTTCCTCAACTCCACAAGGTAGATATAATTTCTTATTCTTTAAATTGGTTTACAAGGTTCTCGTTCACGTGGTATCAAAACGGATTTTTTTTGCTAATTGCGGTCTAGCCCGTCTTGCTGGACCTGCCACTGTAACCATTTAGCGGTGCCTACAGTTCTCACAAATCTTTGTATATATATTTTTGGTTATATATTATATGGTCAGATTTAAATAAATATTTCTAAATATAACATCCCGCTTCGTGTAATAGAAAAAAAAACACAAAAAATTATACATCAGTTTTGTATTAAAACATGTCTCGAAGTTATCACAAAATTGATGTTTATTGTATTAATTTTTTCGCACTAGAAAGTTAAGATTAATTAAATTTTCAAATGTGTATAGATATTAGTATAAAGTTAAAATTTTCAAACAAATATCTATTAATTACACTGAGCAACAAAATGACCTGTTTTATTTTCTGTGTTAACTTTTTTTGGTCAATATAGGATGGAACAAAAGTATAATTGACAGAAAAAGAAAAACATCAATTATATTATGATTACGTAATAAATTTGTAGGTATGTACAATTTAGGTGTTCCTTATATGAGACACTGGTAACATATAGCGGATAATAGCGGATACATATTTGTCGGGTTGTTTAGATACGCAATATCAGTTCTTGTGACTTTTAAACAAATTTTTTTTTCTTGAAAGTTGACACAAAATACTTTACGCAACAAATTTTTTGTAACATGTCTCCTTGTGGCTCGTTTCTGGCTTCAAAAATTATACGTCTTTCATACATTTTACATAGACGCGTAACTATTAACAAAAGTCTGGAAAATTATTCAGTGCGTTGACTAGTGTTGTTATACATAGAATCTGAATCTAGTATTCTAATTTTATAGTAAGATAACTTTAAAATTTAAATTTATGGTAAAATTGTAACCGGAAAATCGAAAAAAACTTGTTGGATTTTCTCTATATACATATTGTATGAATATACACGGCATGCCATTGCCTGCATCGCAAGCGGAAAATATAAAATATAATTCAATTTAAATCGATTTTCAATTTTTTTTTATGTATCTTTTCCATATAATTTCTATATTATAACTATATAAACATATTATAATATTATATACAATAATATGATGATGTTCATTATAATGGAAATACATAATATATAATATATTTTAAAGGACGGGAACGATGCCGACGACATATATTAATGCATATTATAACCATCATGATAAAGAGAAACATCCTTGATACCTAAATTATACAATATGGAACAACATAAATAAATGAGGTTAGGTTATTGATATTTTCCATTTCTCTTGTATATAACATATATATTATACACATTCTGTCAAAAAAGTACCGGGAATTGGTCAAGAAAACACAACATATTTATACTTATTAATTTAAAAAATTTGCATCGCCTGCAATGTAGGCCCTTTGCGAAATAATACACATATGCCAACAAAAACTTTAATTATCAACGCATTTTTTGGAATCAACTTTAGTTCACGCCGCGAATTCTCTTTTTTGCCTTCTATTGACTGAAAACGGATGCCACGAAGTGCTGAATTGAATTTTGGAAACTGGAAAAGTCTACCGGAATCATATCAGATGAATACGGTGGCTGTTAGATGGTATCTGTGGAATTATTGGTCAGGAATTTGTTAAAAAAAATTAAGTTTTTCGGAACTAGTCAAGCGATAACGCGTTTCATTCGTTTAAAATGGTACCAATTGATTCTTCAGCCACAGAGAGTTCAACGGTTCTCTCTCAAACTTGAATGATGATTAAGATTCCCAATTTTTCACTTTCGTGATGTTAACTACAGTTGAAGACGTTGTATATAGATATATATATTATATATATCATCTCATATCATCTCATATATGGATCTGTTTTTGATGAAGTCAATTCATCGTAAGCCTTTTGTAACATTTTCAGTGGGTACACGAAAATCCGTTCGCAATGCATAATTTGAAACAAATTCTTTGTTTGATCTTTGTAAAAATCACTACAAACACTTAAAATGGACTGACAACATTAAGCACTGTAAACAAATTAAACTAAAAATTGCGTTCGAACCTTAGTGTCAATATATAGAGGAAATTTGTCTTAACTTAGCCACAAGCACAATTTTTACAGCCCTTTTAAACGGACTTTTTAAATGAACAATTCCCTGTACTTTTTTGACAGAATGTATATACGTATATTTATATTATAAAGCTTTTAATATGATTTTATTATTATTACTGGAACAAGAACAAATCAGCTTGAATTTATTGCTCTAAGAAAATATGTATATAACATTTTACAATATTTATACCATAAATTTAGACATAGTATAAAGTCAGCATGGAGCAGTGGGTAGCTTCACGGCTTTATGTTTAAGAGGTTGTGTAATGTGTGTTGTAGACTTGGTAATCAAATTTCACAACTGGTTACTGGACTATCACTTTTCATTCGCAGGTGCTTATTACAATATGATATCATCAGATACAGTTCCCCTCACAAAAAATATGGCCATTGCGAGTTGTTGAAAACACTCCACCTTTGATATGGTCGTCAATAAAAAGTAAACCATATGGTATAGCAGATACTGAGGGGTGAATGGTATATACCTATGCTCCCTCGCTTTGCTGTAAAGGACAGGATGATGATATAATATATAATATTTATATATATTATATATATTATATATATAATTTTATTTGGTATATGTACGTACAATGTACATTTATGTTATTTATATACCAAATAAAATTAGATGATTCAATTTAATAATTTAAATTTTTAACTTCAAGTTTTAACGGTTGACATTAAAGGGTTAACATGTATTATTGACCTAAATTATTTTTTTATGGCCGAACTTTCTTCTTAACACTTTAAATCCCTATCTCGAAAAATAGATGTACCTTCCATACAAAAAGTTGATTTTTTCTTAAAATATGCCCTTGTAGAGTTGTCTCGTGTGGACATCTCCAGACTGGTAGCGGTAATTTCCGGCCATTGGGCTATAGGAGTCCACGCAGCCTGACTGATCATCCCGTACAATTTCATCTGTCGCAGTTGCTGTGATGATAACAAACCGGAGACAATCGAGCATTTTCTCTGTGATTGCCCAGCATTGGGTAGATCAAGATATTTATATCTGGGCAAGTATGTATTTACTGAACTTGATCAACTCGCCGGCAAATATATTAAGGAGCTACTGTGGTTCCTTAATTCCACAAAGTGGCTCTGAGCGGCTTAATCAATTAAACAAAGGTTCTCTAATGTGTGGTATCAAAACGGCAGTATATGCTAATTGTAGCCCAGCTCTAGGTTTGATCTTGGCTAACCACTCTAACCAACCAACCAACCATTACTCTGCAGTTAAGACATTATAATGTATAAAAACAATATGCATTTTAATTACATACAACAAAATCAAAGTATTATTAGTTATGAAGAGATACTAAAAAATATATCTCTGGTAATAATGTAATTGGTTATTTATTTGAAATGTTTAAATAATATTAATTAATCATCTGATTACTTAATTCGCAATAAAGAAAACCGCACGTTCTTGTGATTATTATCTTTAACAAGAACATTTTATTATTTACTTATGACATCTTTTAACTTATAAATATGTATTGTAACAAGAATTCTATTATGATGATGTACTATATTTAATATATAAATGTACGTAATTTTATAGAAATAGTAACATAAAGATATATATATATATATAATATATATATATAAGTATATATAGATTATAGATATACAACATCAAAATATAATATGTCTCATATATTATGCTATAAATGGATTAAAGCTAAATTTAAAAGTTAATTACATTGTACGTATATTGCAATAGCACACTATTTTACATAAAGTCTAATTTGATTAGACAAGGCACTTTATCTATACTTATATAATACTCATGCAAAAACAGTGACGTATGATAAATACTTATACTGATTTATATAAGGAAGCAATTATTTTCGAAATATTATCTTTTTAACAAAATATATCCGAATATCGTGTTCCTTTATAAAGTAGGTATAAAGAATCATAATTAAAATTAAAAGCCATCAATGGTTTTGTAGAGCTTTGGACTTGTAGAACTTAATGTCATAGTATATAATAAACTATGGTTCCATCAACAATAATATGTTTATCAAAATGTTGTCAAATATACTATGGTTATGGCAAACATGGTATTTCTGCCAGTGTATATAGTTAATTGTTAACAAAAGGACGTAGAGTTTACATACCACGCAGCACAATATAGAAATAATCTCTTTCTGACAGAACCTTCGGAAAAGACATTTGAAGCTACAACATAAGACTACATATTATATAATTTATATAACGTTTTAGTGAATATTCCAGATCCGATGATTTCTATATATTAAACGAAACGTCAATAAATGATTTATAAGCAGACGAAAGACTGTTTTAATTAAATTTTGACCGCTAAGATGGAAAAATCGGGATTAAATCCTTTAATCAAAAATCATTTTTCGGTCTAACAAAAAACAAAACTTTAAACTATAGTGAAGTTCTACACAATTACTGTCATAGTATGGTGGCAAAAAAACTTCCATTAGTCTCAATATAGTTACGTGTATAATGATAATTTGTAATTAATTTGCTTATGCTTGATTTTTCTAAAGAAAAAAAAATAGTTGTACCTAAAGCTTGTAAAACTTTTTTTTTTATTTAATAGTCGAGATAAGGATACGAGTATTGAAATATTTTTCTTTTTAAAATTCTCCAATAAACAACCCTCTCTAAATACATTAAAAAGTTTATTAATATATACTTAAATAATATTATCTTCACAATCATTATATTATAATCATGCTGCGAACAACACACGTATAAAGCATAAAAAAGTGTAGCTATATTATATAACCAAAGAATTAGAAATACTATATAGAACGAGATGCGTCAATAATTTATTTTCATATTAAAATTTAACACCATATCGCAGAGAAATATTAATTTAGTAAAATATTTAATTTTTTTCGATCGTGAGTGTCAACAAATTAAAAAAAAATAGGAACAGGCTAATCGATCAACGAAAAGTGAATATTTTTGCAATATTATGTGGCTACTAGCT